>JAVJIF010033279.1:0-192430 GCA_038442645.1 Agave tequilana | reverse complement strand
CTGACCTCCTCCCTTCCCCTCCTCCTCGGTCTCCCCCCCTCCTCCCCCCCCCCCCCGATCTCTGTTCGAATAAAGGTGTACGAATAGTTAAATTATGTTCGGCCATAGTCTGGTCGAACAGAGATTAGGGGTGGGAGGGGGAGATCGTGTGGAAGAGGAGGGGCGAGCAAGCTGGGATGGGGAGAGGAGGGGATGGGAAGGTGATGAGGGGGTGGCGGGGAGGTAGGCGGGGGATCAGCGAGGAGCGGGAGGAGAGGGGAGAGGCACCCACCAAATATGGAGAGGGCGGGAGGAGGGAAGGGGAGCGAGGATGGAAGGGGAAGACGGGGAAAGCCGGGAAGGAGGGGAGCCCTGGAGGGGGCTCGCCGCCGTTCGCCAGGAAAGGAGAAGAAAGAAGAGGAAAAGGGCATTTTAGACTTTTTCATGAGGGTAGTTGTGTCCAAAAAAATAATGGCACACTTGTAATTTTTTGGTGCGCACCTTCCTCATTTTTTGAGGTGGCAATATCTCTTCCCACAAATAAGTTAAGTTTTTCTTGGACAGTTTTATCCTGAAATAAATAGTCCAAAGTATAGAATTAACTTTTCAAATGTTACAATTTTATCATAATAATTAATTAGTATACCCATATAATTAATAAGTATATCCAACCCCTATAACATTAACTCTTTTTCAATCTCAAAACTCTCTCTATTACTCAACCCATGAATCCTAGAAATTTGAAAGCCATCCCCCTTAAAAAACTCACCCACCTTATATAAATCCTAATTGTCTCAATTCCTTCCTCCTTTACAAGCGCTAGACCTAAACTCTAGTTTGGTTTTATGACCAAAATACACATTTCCGAGTAATTTTTTTCCCTTAAATTTAACTAAATGTGTCAGAATAATGGGAAAATGCATTTTTTGTCATTGTGAAAAACTTAAGACATTTTTGTTCCATGTGAAAAATTAATATGATGACAGTTAAAGTAACATGTAAATGATAATGTTGGCATGCATAAGAAATCAAGTTCAATATTCTAATACTAATATCAATATTGCGGATTTAAAACAATATCAATAGAAATACGATACTATAATCAAAAGATTCAAAACAAGGATTCAGATCCAGCATCTCTGAGAGCATTAGAGAATGATCTTCTTTGCAACACAGGCCAATATGATTGGAAGCAGCACAATAAAGCATCAACATTGGCATGGAAATGCTAGCAATTATCAGTCCAATAAAAGCACAAATACCAGGACGAATTCAATAATAATCAAAGTCCTTGATAGAATTAATAATAATATAATGAAATGAGGGAGGAACTGGGGTCTGAAATGGGGGTAAAGAGAGGGGGCTAATTTCAATTTGAGGTATAACAGGAGTTTTATATTTAAATTGGGTGCGTAGAATATAAGGATATTTTGGGTAATTTGGAGGGTCTATTTACTAATTTACTAGGTATACTTATCACTTCTTTGGTTTAAATTACTGCACGGCTTCAGAGGTATTTTTTTTCTTCATATATATCCTTTGAAACTAAACTTTTTGTTTAGTTACCCCCTTAAAATCTTTATTTTACCCTTCTAATTCAAAAGCTTAGTTCGGTAATTGGGGTTACATTTAAGTTTGAAACTGGGGTTCTGTTTCTTAAACAGGGGTTACGTTTAAGTTAAAATAAAGAATATACTAAAAGTGGAGTTCCAATAACCCCAGTTTTATCACTTCAAATCTCAGTTTAAGTAACTTTATTTTTCACTACCAAACAAGGCCCTGTTTCAGTAATCCCGTTTTCTTGAAATTATTCAAGCTGATGTTTGGGAAACTTAACTTCGCTGTCAAATGAGGCCTAAAAGAGATTGCAGGTATACCACTGTGGTTACTATTTTATTCAATATGACAAAAGAATCTTTAATATTACACTTGCAAATTCAAAATTTACATATATGCCCTCAAATTTCTTTTATTAAACCTTATGAAAAGTTTAAGTTGCATATAAACTTTTATGTATTTCATATTGTATTTATATTTAAAAAGATTATATCTGTAAAAAAAAATAATAGAAAGTCTAGAAAATAAAAGATGTACTTGCACGGTCATTTTATTAGAACTTGCAAACTTGTTCTCTGATCGTATTCATGCTTAACATAT
This sequence comes from Agave tequilana, assembly GCA_038442645.1. NCBI lineage: Eukaryota > Viridiplantae > Streptophyta > Magnoliopsida > Asparagales > Asparagaceae > Agave > Agave tequilana. Next base: position 190,294 of record JAVJIF010033279.1, on the reverse strand, counting down.
TATATAATAAAATACTGATATTTTAATAAAGTAGATAATTCATCTTTTCATAAAATATAGTACTAATATTCTATTATTTATAAACATATGATATTAATATGAAAATTTATGGAGTATTTAAAATTCAATTTTGCAAGGGTATATATATAAAGGGTGTTAGGATTTTGCCTTATTTTAAAGAGGAGATGATGGTCCAAGAAAATCTAATTGAGTTGGAGAAGATGCAGGCTTGAAGCAGAAGAAGCAAATTAAGATGAAACAGTTTTCTTTTCAGGTGGTTACAAGTTTCCTTATTCTGATAGGATACGAAATGGATTAAATTCCTATTCAATGAGGGTTTCTTTCTAACGATTAAATGATTTAGAATCCTTCTAGATCAAGGAGATCAATTCCTAAAAAGATTGATCAAGATTCTTCAACCATCCAAAAGTCAAGATCATCTCATAGTCCAAATATGAATTGTATTGTAAAATTCTTTAAATAAAAATTGTAACCAAGCATTGTAATTACCTCAAACAAGCTGATCTCAAAGAGAAAAAGATGGAGAACACCAAGGAGATCAGAAGGAAGCCAAGCAAAAAGAGGAGTAAGGTGAAGGTGCATAGAGATAAGGTAATACTCTTGTAATCTAAGGCATAAATTCAAGGGAAAGGTGAATACTCTTATTGCATGAAGAGGAAGATTAGATTTTTTTGTACTAAGCTATTAATAAAGCTCTCTCAAGTTCTCTCCCCGTGGACGTAGGCCAAGTTTGGGCTGAATCACATTAAATCTTTGTGTGTTTTCTTATTACTCTTTTGTCTAGGTATTGATACCTTACTTTACAATAGTTTTCTTTTGTAAGTACTAATCATATTGCCAAGTTCCACAGATATCGATCCTGGGAGTAACAATTAGTATCGTAGAATATCAATTTCGTCACAACAATTGGTATCAGAGCTAAAATTTGACGAATGGCGAAATGTCAAAGATAGAAAGTTTTATGACAAAATCGAGGTCGAGAAGTTTAATGGCAAAGGAAACTTTGGTTTATGGTAAAATAGGGTGAAGGCGTTGCTGGTGCAATAGGGTCTTCACAAGACCTTGCGAGGTAAGTCAGCAAAACCTGCAGGTACGTCAAATAAGAATTGGGAGGAGATGAATTTAAAGGCATCAAGTATGATCCAACTATGTCTCGCAGACGAGGTGATGTACAATATGATGGATGAAGAAATGGCTACAGAATTGTGATCAAGGTCAGAAATATTGTATATGACGAAAAGCCTCTCCAACAAGCTGTATCTCAAGAAATAATTATATTAGGCTACGTATGAACGAAAGAACAACAGTGTTAGGGTATCTTAACTTCTTCAACAAGGTCATCAGTAAGCTCCTAACTGTTAATGTCAAGATCGACGAAGAAGAAAAACAAGACGTTGATACTTCTTAGTTTACTTTCAAAGTCATATGATCACATCGTCACCACCATGCTCTACGGTGGGGAAACTCGCACCTTGGAGGATGTCATGTCAACTCTCTTATCTAATGAGATTAGACAAAGGCCAAATCAAGAGGAGCAGGCATGATCACGTTTGGTGGTCACGAGAAGGAAAGGAAGAAGAGAAGAAAAGAAAGGTCCAGGCTCATCAAAGGCATGTCACTTTTGTCACAGGGAAGGTCATGGAAGAATGACTGCAAGTATCGGAAAGAGTGGTTAAAGAAGAAGGGGTAAGCTGCGGAGGCAGGCGTAACATTGATCGCTTTAGAGAAAATCGAAGTATTAATGGCTTCCAACGAAGATATCACTCCTCAGGTAAAGGCTGAATATTTGATTCAGATAGTACAGTTCATGTATTTTTATAAAAAGAGCTGTTCAACTCCTTAGTTTTAAAGGAGGAAGGGATTGTCAAGATGGTGGATGACTCGGCTTGCGAGGTCATGTAACACCCCGTCCCTGGAATACGTACTTAGTTGCGTATTCAGATTTCTCGATCGTATTTTTTCGATTTGCTTCTTGTATTTATTCTGTATTATGAATTCTTATATGATTGTTTTGTCTTGGATTTGGATTCGTGGATTCGGAGTCAACCTTAGATTGAACCGAAGGCCCGATCCCAGAGTATTGCTCGGTTTGGACATTCTGGTATTCCGATTTGACCGATTTCAGTTTTAAACATCATTTTCCAATATTCTAGATTTATCATGATTTTCTGGAATTTTCCTCAATTAAGTTGAAAATCTTCAAAACCGGTGTCGGCCAGTTTCGTTGACCGATTTCCGGATTTTTAATGTACAAACGGCTTGGAATTTCTAAAAGTGCCTTTAGACATTATTTCTTAAAATCATATTTTCTATCTAAATATATTTTCTGGGATTTATCAAATTTTATTGAAAACCCGGCCAATCCGGCATATACCGAGATTGACGGTTGACCTTATGATTTTTATCTTGAAAAGGAGATTGAATCTTTGAAAACCGATTTCACCATAAATCGTTTTATAATATTTATGATTTTTGTGAATTTTGGGAAGCTTTCCGGATTACTTCATTTTTGGGCCTTTCCGGTGTTTTCCCAGATACCGAGGAGATTGTCCCATATATTCCACTCTGTCTCTTCCCATTTTCTCTCTCCTTCCTTAAACGCGGATCTCACCAACCTGGGATTCCGCATTTATTGCAAAGATCCTCCCCATCCCGCATTTAATGCACTTCAGATCAAATCCCATCAAGTATCATGACTCTCTCTCCTCTGTTGAAACGCAGCTTTTGGCCTTCTCTAAACGCAGCCTTAATCACTGCGTTTAGCCCATTTGGCCCAAACGCAGGTTGTGTGCTGCGTTTGTGGGTGGGAAACGCAAGTACTCTTCATATATTTCCTTTGTTTCAAATGGAGTGCATCATTATTTAATCTTCCATTCTCTCTCTTCATTAAATGCTTCCTTTCCAAAGCATCATTTCCAAGACACCCCACCCCCTCTCATCATCATTGTTGGTCAAGAGAGAGAGGGAAGGGCTGCGTTTCATGTAGGAAACGCATGAATCCTTCCCTTGTTCCTTTTGTCTTATATAGTGTGCAAACATCACTTTATCCCTCTTCTCTCTCTTCATTTAATTCTCTTCCAAATGTCATTTCCAAGGCATTTCCACTCCCTTCTCCTCATCATGACCAGCCATGTGGCAAGAGAAACATCACATCCCTCCAACTTTACAAAAACACCCTCACCTTTATTTATTTGCATCACTTCATAATCCAACTCCTATAAATACCCCCTCTCCTTCTCTCTCTCTTCATTTACTCCTCCTTCTTCTTCTTTGCTTCCTGCAGCTAACAGAGAAGCCACCAAGAGAGAGAGAGCTTCTTCTCTTGTTTCCTTTGTTCACCAAACTCCACCACCTTCAACCTTTCTCCATCACCTTGAGGACGGCCAACTCCTTTTGGATTGGGGGCCGTGCTTTTCTTCTCCGTTGACAAGACTTAGAACCGGCTCCTCCTTTCGGATTGGGGCCGTGTTTCTTCTCCGGCGGCAAGACTTAGGGTCGGTACCCTCCTTTTTGGATTGGGGCCGAACTTCCCTTCGTTGGACGCGGCATAGATCTTGTTAGGCGAGTAATCTCGCTATTCGCTTGCTTCGTATTTTATTGATCACGCGAGTGCTTTTCCTCGCCAAGGACTTGTATTTTTATCAACAAAACCATAACTCTTAATAACTGTCTCTGCTCACTGTTTTACAGTATTAATCGACTTGACCCATGCATAAATCGACTAAGCACCACTTGAAATGCACCACTTTCTTGAAATGCAACACTTTTCCTGAAAACGCACCACTTGAAACGCACCACTTGAAATGCACCACTTTCTTGAAATGCAACACTTTTCCTGAAAACGCACCACTTGAAACGCACCACTTGAAATGCACCACTTTCTTGAAATGCAACACATTTCCTGAAAACGCACCACTTGAAACGCACCACTTGAAACGCACCACTTTCTTGAAAACGCACCACTTTCCTGAATAATCTTGATTAATTGTTATGGTTAGTTATTTCTTTGATTATGAACATTTTCCTTGGGTCATTTATTATATATTGCTATTTGTAAGACTTGTCACTTGCTTAATATCACCATCCTGTCATGCTATCACTTATCACCCAGCATGATCTACTTGACTTGTGATTATCATGTTTACGGGAATCTTGCCTTGTTATCTTGTATGGAACTAAGTGCCACACAGAGCAAAGTGCCACACCACACTCGGTGGGGGCCACCTCTTGAATCCGTGGGGGCCACCTCTAGAATCCATCCCCTCAGAACAAAGTGCCACATGGAACAAAGTGCCACACCATACTCGGTGGGGGCCACCTCTTGAATCTGTGGGGGCCACCTCTTGAATCTGTAGGGCTATCCCTGTTATGATCTGTTATTCCCGTAATCTGATAATATTGATAAGCTACAACTTGCACGGGGAATGGGAGGAAGTGATGGATGCCGGAATGATGCCTTGCTTATAGTAATGGAATACCTGAACTGACGATTCGTGTTAGTGGGACTTTGGGCCCACAGAAGATGCGTGTTAGGGGACTTAGGGCCTCCAAGCTGGTCCCAGGTGTATGGGAACTACTATAAGAAGCGCTATCAGTTCTCCATCTGCTTCCGTTATCAACCCTCGACTTGCTTATATATGGATGTATGTGGGTTGGCTGTACACCAGGACACATACCGAGATATATGAGTCAGACGAGTAATAATAATAGTATAAGACTCTTGTTATGATCTCTGTTATGGTACCTGTACTAGACTCCTATTATGATGCTTGTTATAACTCCTGTTACGTATTCCTGTTATGACCCCTGTATCGGATACCTGTTATGATTCTAGTTTTGATGCCTGTTATGACTATCGTGTGATTTGCAACTCTGATTCTATACGCTTAGATATTCGGTGGCATGAGATAAGGGTATATAGATGAGGGTTTCCTTGTTTGGATTATTCCTTCGATGTACTAGCCTCATGGGACCGTGACCTAAGCGTATACAATCAATCTTGCTTGTAATCAACTTTATCCTGGATTTCCTGTTTTATGGATATTATGTTTTACTCGTTCATACCGGCTATACTTGTGTTCTAAACCCTGTTTTCTGAACTTGATATCCTTTGTTGTATTCACATTGTGTTCACCCTGGCTCGCCACCTGGCTTTTGCATTACACTCGCCTGGGGAGTTTCATCTGACTCCCCTGGATTCTCATGTCCAGGTTTCGGAGCTTGGAGCGTGTGGATTCTCCCTGTTGCTGATCAGAGTGGCGCAGCGGTAGCGTGGATCTCCTGCAGACTATCTGGAGCTCTATCCTTCCAGGCCCCTGTGTGCCTCTCGAGTTTCCGTGTAGTGAACTCGTGAGTGCCTTTATACTGTTTACTCTGTATATTCCTTGTACTCTCGCAATTGCGCCTATCAGGTGATGTAATATTATTGTAATATCGGATCACCTTTGGTGATAACTCTGTAACTGTACTAATGTGTTGGAATGTATAATGCACCACTTGCTTCCGTACTCTGATTCTTGCCAGTACTGATGCTTAGCGTATATACGTGAGGGTATTTCTGACCTACGTATATACGTCGCAGTGACGTCCCCGTACCAGCAGGGATCGGGGCGTTACAGGTCATTGGCACTGGGACAGTCAAGGTTATAGAAAGAGATGGGATGGTGCGTACTCTAGAGGCGGTCCGGTATATTCCAGAGGCACGCTATAATTTAATATCCGTAAGGGTGATCGATGAAGAAGGATGTCAGATCCAAGTACAGTTAGCCAAGAAGATAGGGTAATCCTGGAAGAAGAGAAGTGTGGATGGTTATACAAGCCAAAGGAAGAAAACTCAGTTCGAGGTGGAGTTTCAAGGATAAGCTTGAAAGGGAGTTCATCGCGATGTGGAGCTTCAAGGAAAACCACAACGGGATGTGAAACGGATTAAAGTATTCGGGAAGGAGAAAGAGTGCATTCGGGTAAGGCCTGAGATTGCACAAGCCATGGTGGTAAATCAGTCAAAGGCCCCGGGGAGAGGGGGCAAGAATTAAAGGCTTCACGGCACAGTTCAACCAAAGAAAAAATCAAGGTATTAATCTGAAATCTCAAGTTGTTTACTAAAGACTTGAAAAGTAAGTCAAGATAGAGATTATTAGAATTTTGCCTTATTTTCAAGAAGAGATGATGGTCCAAAAAAATTCAATTGAGTTGGAGAAGACGATGACTTGAAGCAGAAGAAGCAAATCAATGTGAGGCAGTTTTCTTTAAGGCGATTGCAAGTTTCCTTATTCTGGTAGGATACGAATTAGATTAAACTCCTATTCAATGAAAGTTTGTTTTTAAAGATTAAAGGGTTTAGAATCCTTCTAAGTTAAGGAGATCAATTCCTAAAAGAATTGATCAAGATTCTCCAACCATCCAAAGGCCAAGATCATCTCAAAGTCCAAATAAGAGTTGTATTGTAAAGCTTACAAATAAAGATTGTAATCAAGCATTGTAATTACCTCAAGCAAGTTGATCTCAAGAAGAAAAAGGTGGAGAATACCAAGGAGATCAGAAGGAAGCCAAGTAAAGAGAGAAGTAAGGTGAAGGTGCATAGAGATAAGATAATACTCTTGTAATCTAAGACATAGATTCAAGGAAAAGGTGAATACTCTTGTTGTATCAAGAGAAAGATTAGATATTTTTGTACCAAATTATTAATAAAGTTCTTTCAAGTTCTCTCCCCGTGGACATAGGCGAAGTTTAGGCTGAACCATGTTAAATCCCCGTGTGCTTTCTTATTACTCTTTTATCTGGGTATTGCTATTTTGCTTTACAATAGTTTCTTTTGCAAGTACTGATCATATTGTCAAGTTCGCAAACGTCGATCCTGATAGTAATAATTAATATCATCGAATATCAATTTCGTCACAACAAAGGGTATTTGTCATATTGAACAAAATTGTGACCTATACCCGAAACCCGCCCGAAAATTAGGGCTCAAAACCTGTGTGAAAACCCGCCATAACATGATCGCATAAAGCCCCCAACAACATTCATGTGGGTTTTAAAATTTACAAAACCCCCGCCCAAATCCGAACCCAAACATGCCCGCGCTTGAACCCGCTTGATTGGGCTTATATTTCAATATATCTCAGTCGTTCATTTAAAATATTAACATCTAAGATTAGTTGATAATTTTGATTTATAAGATATTACAACCCTAGTTGTGACTATAGGGATATACATGTAACTCTTTGGAATTAGAAATGTGCACATGTGAATAGATAGTTTGAGGGGTAAATAAGGAAAATGCTAAATTTTGGAAGATATATATGCCAAAAACCTATTTTGATTTGCATTTCGTATTTTTTTAATATAGAAATAGAAATAGAATTGCAACTTACAACCTTTCAAATACAGCCCCTCTAGCCTCAGCAACAGCATAATCAATAATTCTTGAGGATAAAAAAATAGAGAAGACATTGAAAAAACTAATATAAAATTTATTTTTCATATTTGTAGAATGTTTTGTATTTTTCTCTATATACTCTTGTACAAAGAGTAGAGTCAACAACATAAAAGTTTTTAACTTGTTCGAGACGATTGCGTAGAATCAATGAGCATTACTCATCTCTGATATGTTATCACAGGTTTTGAAGCTGGAAGCCTAAAATGCTATCTTATTTTAATTTAAAACATAAGTCGTGATCGATACTTGAATTGAAAACTTTTCACAACTCACTCTCAAAAATTTATCAGTGAGTTAGGCCTTGTAACTGTGCGACGTCACCTTATTGAGATATTTCCAATTGCACCCAAACAAACACAATCTACAAGACCACATTTAACATATAATTTAGGTGCAAAAGAGATTTATACATGACATTCTTCTATAAATAATCAAAGGAAATATAACTCTCTAATAGTATACAAGTATTGGTATGTAAGATTGACAAATGAAAGTATTTGCAGAAACCCCCTCACTGCTCAAAAAGCTAAAAGGGGAACATCTGAATGCTTTTTATTCTTTCCAATTTAAACCAAGTGACTGCCTTTTGCCTTTGTCCCCTTTTTCTTTTTCTTTTAAATTGAACAAGTTCAGCATCAGTTCTTTATGCTTTGTTGTTCTACTGAAGCAATGAGAGTTTCTTTTCTTTTCTTTTCTTTCGTTTTTTTTTTTTTAAAGAAGAAAGTTGAGAGAGAATGGAACCTTCAATTCAAAGCGGGATTTGACCCAAATGCCCTCGAGCCTCGGCGCATGTGATTCATGAACAGAGCACCGAGTGCTGTCCGTTTCCTGGGGCATTTAAGTACTTGGTTCTCCTCCCCCATCCGCACCGTAAACGTTTCGACCAGGGGATCTGACCAAATTAGCAGGCTCACGTGAACATGGACCCCACAGGTGTGGGTGAGTTACGTTGAAGTCTTTGCATTAATAAAGTACGTTATGGCCTTTTGTTTTACAGAGCTAAAGTAATAGTTAGTCATAATATTTTCAAAATAAAAAGGTTAAGAATTAACTAAATGACCCGTCAAGAGCCACCATCACCCATTAACGGCTTCAATAGGCGGTTGGCATGATAGAGTTCAGTTCCAACAAATTAAGTAGATTTTTTAAAGGGCATTTAGTTGTTTTGTTCCCACAATCTAGGGCTTACCAGGAGTAGAGGAAGAAGCTTTTCTTCTGCTGTTCTGGGTGTTTGTTGTGTCCAGAGTAACCCGCGGGCGTGTTTGGTTTATAGTGAAAGTAGGAAAAAAATGAAAATGGAAAACTCATTTCTTACTTTCGGTGTTTGTTTGAAACAGGAAAAGAGAAATAAGAAAAATCTCTTTTTCTTTTCTCTTTTCTCCTTTACACCTCTTTTGTATACTATTATTTTGTGTTCATGTAAATCCCACTTGCAGTCTAATTACAGTCAAAAAACTTTATAATTAATATTTATTTTAATATTATTTTGCAGTCAACTTTGTGATCAATTTTTTCGCTTTCACTTTCACTTTTATATTACTAATCAAATATCAAAAAATATAATATACTTTTTCACTTGCACTTCCACATACAACCTAACATCGAAAAATTTACTTGCACAAATCTCAATTTCCTATATTTTTCTCACATTTTCTCTCTATTTCTCACTTATACTTTTCCTCCCGCTTGCAGCAAACCAAATAGGCCCGATTCATTAGATTATAAGAGGTTGCTTTGCTTTTTGAAAGAGATGGAAGAGAGATGAAGAGACAACAAAAAAGAAAGGATTGAAAAAAATTATTCAAGTCAAGAAAAGAAGCCTTTAATGTTCTTTTTGATGTACATTTTACGAAGATAAATCTTTACTGTCTCTACGGATTTACATTTCTATTAATCACTAAGAGAATTGCCGAACATGTCTACAGTGAACTGTAGGAAACTCTCTTCTTATACATATCATGCAAGATCTTGTTCATACTATTCAAAATTTTTAGAACTCTAAATAGAGTTTTTAGATATATATACCTGTCAAAACCCAAATCAATAATATTGTTAATTTACCCCTCAAATCTTCTAGATATCCAAAATTTACCCTCTAATTAGATTTTAAATGAAAATAAGTATTTTACCCCTTATACCTTTCCTTTTTCTTGTTCACGTCTCTTTTGTCCTCTGTTCTTATTATACAACTAACCCAAAAATATTATCAAATATAATATTCTTATCATTTTCTTTGATTTATTCTCCTCCCCCCCTCCAACTCCCCCCCCCCCCCCCAACCCATAAAAAAAAAAAATTAAAATTACTTCAAATTTTATATCAACTTTTTTCAATTTTTCCTCGAATCCTGAAGGAGCATACATGAAAATGATTTTATGCAGATTTGGGTGATACATGAATGAAATAGGAATGTGTTTGAAGTGAGAGAGAAGTGGAAGAGGAGAAATAGATAGAAAAGAAGATTAGTTTATAGGCTTAAGTTAGGATATAGTGGTTTAACTATTTAAGTAAGGACAATTTACAAATTTTGTTAAAAAGTTAGGTATGTTGATGGAATCAAACTAAAATATTCTATTTTATTCTAAAAGGGGTAAATTTTTTAAGATTAGAAGATAAATTGGAATTTCGATGATTTGGCTGGTAGTTTTCTAAATAAGAAAGTGTCTGGTTGTATTTGGACAAAATCAACTATTGAATTCTGAAATTTGCTGAAATTCACATTTCAGTCTCGCAATTTTGAATGTTGAATGCTTATATATAACTCATTTTTCTACTTAATTTGGTGTTTTCTATCCTCACAAAAAGAAATTAATAAAACTAGATGTCAAAAATGAAAAGATCTTCCTCTAGTTTCTATCTAAAAAAACAAAAATTATTAAACAAAAATCCATTTAGGTACATACAATATCACATGTAGATGTCTATTTAGTTATAATCGGCTAGTTAAAGTATAGTTTGAAACATGTTTCAAGATTTCTTTACCAAATTAAAAAAGGAAAAGAAAAATGAATGTTCAAGACTATTTTATAAGATGGATCTTGTAACACCTGGGTTATTAAAACCTAGTTTATTAAAAAGAAAAAAGAAAAAAATTATAATAAAGATAAGATTAAATACTTGGAAGTTATGGTATAATTGTTTCGTGTAAAAATGAAAATCTCGATAATTTTGGGGTGAATGTTAAGTGGAATAGAATTTATAATTTTGCATCACCAAGTGGTGTATATACAAGTATTTTAGTCGTAATGTATATATATATATTTCTAAATATATGTGTTTGGGGAATACATGTACCGTGTGATTATAGTTTAATAATGATTCTTGATGAGAATTTTGGGATACATAATTTTCTATATATGTATATGCATGTGTGTGTAACTACAAAAGATATGTTGGTGTCTATGTGCAAGGTTAAGACCATACAATTGGAAATATATATACATGTGTATATATTGAAGTATGTATTCAAGTGATCTTGTGTGTATGTATTCATACAAGATATTTTCATTGGAAGTAGTTGGGGAGTAGGTGGTAAAAGAGTGAGGTGTATGGTGACGAGGAAAGTTGGAGAATCTTGATGGACATGTAGCGTTTAGGGATTAATTGGGAAGAAATATTTTAACCCTAAATGGTGAGAAAATTTGCCATTTCCCTATCCTACTCTCTCTTGATCTCCTTCTGCCTCATGCAACTCTCTCCTCCCCCTTCAGTTGACGATGACGGTGCAGAGAGGCCGCCGGCGGTGCAGGGACTGTGGGTGGAACGATAACCCACCCACCCCATCTCTTCTTTTTTTCTCCCTTTCTTCCTCTCTATCGCCCTCTCTTGCACTCTTCCCTTTCTCTCTTTTCTCTCTGCTGGTCGGTGGCAGGAGGGTGACGCCAACAGGGCGACAATGGCTGGCAGGTGAAGGGCAACGGGCCAGACCGACAGCCAACAGCACAAGGGAGGGCAGCGCCTCCAGGTACTGCTGCTGCTATTATAGGTTGAAGAAACTCATAAGGGGTCTGAACTCGACCCTATTAACCCACCCAACATGTTGATATTATTATAAAGGTAAAAGTCCATTTAGACCACCGATGAGAAAGATTATTACATTTTGGACCTTATTAATTACAAATCTGACTTTTAATTGTCAGTTTGGTTTCCGGGTGATAATTAGCCATCTGAAATTAGATTCGAACAGTTCTGGAGTCATTGAATTTGTGGGACAAGAGCTACGTATCTACAGTGATAGTTATATGGTATCGAGTGTTCAGATAATCAATGAGGCCAAGAGGTGGGTAGAAAATGGAAATGAAATTTGATAATGATTAGTGATGAATGAATGTAAATTAATGAGTAATCTATGTGAAAGTAAAATGAACTCTTTAAAGTGATGATTATTCATATGTGGTAATTAAATAATGGAGAATAACTCTCTTTAAGTGATCATTGGTTATGAATGTGACTAATTAATGAATAATTAGTATAAATCGGTAATGGTTTAAAAGTTGATGAAATTTTTAACATGAGTAAATTCCTGTTTGATATGAACTTTTTACCAAATTTGAAAATGGAGACATAAGCCACTTGTTAACCAAATATTATGCTAATGATCATGTGTATAGACTTATGAAAACAAACATGAAATTTGATGTAAATACATTATGCTAATATCATATATTATTATGGAATTGAATATGAATAAATAAACTGCTTGATAATCAAATGTCATGCTAGTATCCATATATGTAAACTTCATACATACAAGTGAACGTGATTACTTCATCCGTGTGGATGTATGAATATGGATAAATACTATGAATGGGTCTTGGGGTATGAATACCATATATGAATTTCATATATAAATTGATGTATGCAAGCCATGTGCAACTATCAAGTATGAATTGAGGTGGTGTGGGTGTGTATGTGTGTGTATACGTGTGTATGTATGTATGTATAAGGATGAGTGAATCGATGTATATGCTTATGGATGTATCAGTAAGGATGAATATCATATACGAGTATGGATGTATAGTTGAACACTTAACGCATGCGTTGAGGTGTAAATTGAATATGGACCGATGGGCCAAAATCGAAATTAGTTAATAAATACTTAAATTGAATTGATAAATATAGGTGGCATGTAAGTAACTTGAAAAGTATGAAAATGAATAATTAAATTATTATAGGATAATGGATTAAATCAAGGTTAGTAGGGTAACTTAGAATATGGTGATTTTACGAATGAAAATATAATATCATAAGTAGAGTCTCTTCCCAGTTTCGGTTAAATTTTATAATTTCGTATATTGGGATTTCATGATAATAAAGATCGTGATTAAAAAATAATTTGTCGATAGATCCATGTGATACCAAACTTTGATTGTGCAAACTAGTAATTTATATCAAAAAGTCTGGTTGTTAATGGAAAAATTATTAGAAAACACTGATAATTAAAATAAATGGGAAATTGAACCTGAATTTGATAATAGATGGCATTATTGGTCAATTAATACGGAATAGATGGTACATAACTAAAATAAAGATCACTCGAGGAAATGGCTCTAAAACCGAAAATGGTGGAACTGATAGTTTTAAAACTAATATTAGTAGAATTTAGAGTTAATGTCTGAACTAAACTAAATGAAATAAAACTTTAAATAAATTTATAATAATATTAAAATCTCCTATTATTATAGTATGATGCGATGGAAGTAAGATCAAACATCGATAATAAATCATCTAACTAGATAAAACCTAATGACCGTGTGACTGAATCTAGTAGTCAATGGATTTAGTAGTCACCGATGAGTTAGTTGCTATGTGGTAACTTGTGTGTAACGCCCCGATCCCGCAGGCACGGGGACGTTATGGCGACGTACATACGCGAGGTGAAAACACGCTCACGCGTACGTTAAGCCTCAGTACAGTACATTACCTCCATATAGTCATGAGTTCCAGCATGAAATAAGTACAAGAATATCTGCAGAAAGAGGTCAGCGATCATAACAGAAATGAATAATAGGGACAAATAAGATAACAGAAATAAATCACCAAGATACCTATGAAGAGTCCTGATGAGGAATCTCCTATGTGACTCCAAAGCACGATCTGATAATACGATAACTCTGATCTCCAACCTGGGCACGCAAACCCAGGGTCGTCAGAAAGCGACCTAGTGAGTGGTAAAATGAAGGAGGAGGTAGTAATATATTTTATAGTAATACAAACACGATACTAATATATAATACATGATGTTGTGCTAGTGATACTATATAATAAGTAGATAAGAAGCAGTAGAAATATATAGACATGTTATCTTTTAATTCCATCACTACCTAGCCGGTTATCATCGGGTCATATCTATAGTCGTATCCAGTTTATATAATAAGTACTGTTGCCTAGTGGTGACGTGATAGAAAGGAACATGCTAGTGGTGACGTGATGGGAGTGAACATGCAGATGGCATATGCAACATAACCATCCTACTGTGCTGTGCATAATGAGCAGATAGACAATGCAAAACAGAATATAAGCAATGCAAAGTATACATGTACATGAGTAGTACGCCGCCTCAGAAGATATAGCATGAAACAGGTAAAGTAACAACGCAAACATGTAACATGATAGCGGATAAATGATCAGGAACAGTAACAAGTACATCTAAACAATAGTAGACATGTATCAGGCAAGTCATGTTATTTATACAATAGTAGCAATCAGTACCGTCTGCTATTTTAATTACTCTCTTCCAGTGTCCCATACCACTGGCAGTTTGTACTGGAGCCCGCACTCCAGTCGAACCCATCCGGACATGGCCTACAGGTACCATTATCCAAACGAGAGAGTAACAAAATAACAAGTGTTCCCGACGTCACTATTGTGTATACTGTTTTATTATGTTAATTGGAAACCCATGGTCGAGGAGTTCTTATCGGGTAGGTGTATCCCGTGCATACCCGGGATCACGGCCTTTATCAAACCCCTGGCTGCTAAGACCAGAGCCCTCCGCTAAGAGGGGAACAATAATCAAGTAACAATAGCTCATGGAGCAATTGGTAGGTAGCACTACCATCCCCTGCAGTGGGAGAACAATATGATCCAATACATCACCCGATAAGATCTAATCAACCGTCAAGTCTCCCCCATAACCCAATTATCATTATGATCTGATATGTCAAGTATCCAATGTAAAAAGAACAAATAACAGTACATGATACGGGTAACATGATAACTGGATCAGAGCTCTGTTGATAGCAGAGAACAATATAACGGGAAACGGGAACAATATAACGAGAACAATATAACACAAGAACAATAGATGTGGGAGTCCACATATCGCATATCAACAGCTCTCATGTCCAGTAACGGGAATATCCATATCAGTAATAGGAAACAATCATGAATACAGGAACATGGAACAATAATACATGTAATATACACGGTAATCCATATGACAGGAAGATAAAAACAATACATGCATGTACACCCATGCGGTGAGCATATGTAACAGTGATATGTGAACATGAGATCACCGTGTGTCGAGCAGCTGTGTAACGATGAGAACAATCATATGAAATGGGGTACATCATGCAGTGGAATATCCGTGTATCAGTGGATTATCTATTGTTGGCCCAAAGGCCATTATCCCAGTTATTTTGATGATAACAAAACATATTTAGTTATGTATTTAATAATTTTGTTTAAAAGGATTTCAGGTTCAAGAATAGGTTTTGACGACTCCACTTAAAGACTCACACGTTTGGAGTTCGCCCAAGATTTGCATTCCCAAGCTAAAGCACAATAGGAAGATTCGGGAATAAGATATTGAAGAAAAGAACGAGTCAAGACTACGAAGAAAAAGAACTAGCATAGACTATGAAGAAAACAAGATTTGTATTTTTATTTTTATTTTAGATATTTTGTCAAAGCTAGATATTAGAAGTAGAGCTATGGGATTATCACACACACACACCTTTTAGTTAGGTTCATGGCTTCAAAAAGATTTTCAATCTCCATTTCTAACTTAGATTTAAAGTGAACAGGTTTGGAAATAAGCTTTTAGAAAGACAATAGTTTTGGAAAAACATTTTTATGGAAAAACAAGTTTTATCAAAAGGATTTTTATCAAACTATTTTAACATGATAGAAGTATGACATATGCTCATACTCTATGTTTTTACAAGTTCCAAAAATTTAACCCAAGACCTAAAACCAAAAACCCAATTTCTGGTTCTGGAAGTTCTGATTTTTCAGAACTTACAGTAACCGGTCGACCGGCCCGGTCGACCGATGTGCACAAACTGTGCATGTGTATATCAGTCGACCGCCCCGGTCGACCGAGGCACATTTGTGTTCACAGGATTTTTCGGTCGACCGACCCGGTCGACCGCAGAGCCCCAACGGTCGGATTTTTGACCGTTGGCGGTCGACCGACCCGGTCGACCGAGTACTGTCAGATTTTCTGACAGTTCCAACAGCTATTTTTTCTGACTAATTCTCTTTTGGGATTTGATACCAACGATTTTGTGAGGCTGTTTTTGACCCCTATAAATAGAGGGTCACCTCATATTGATAAGACAACTATTGCAAAATAATTCCAAAAGATTTCACAAGAGCTTTACAAAGAATTTCAATTCCTTTCTTTTACAAAAGATTTTTCAAAGCCTAAATTCCCAACACCCAACTTGTAGCCTATTCCTCTACCTTCTCTCTAGTTTTTTGCACACCACAATCCCAAGCTCTACATCTATATCATTGGTTCTAGGATTGTGCAAGTGAGCTATTTTGATCAAGTGTGATCACCTTTCTTATTGAGTGAAGTTGTAGAGGCATCGGCCTCAAGGGAGCTAGTGAGCTTCGGGTGGTGTTGCGGCATCACAAGTGTAGGGACAAGTGTGTCCTTGTATTGGCGATCCGGTGGGATCAACGATAGTAGTGCAAATCCTTCAAGTGTGAAGGCGGAGACGTAGAGCGTGGCTCGAACCTCGGAAACACATCCTTGCGTTTGCGTTTGCTCGAATTTTCTCTCAACTCTACTCCTTTTAATTCTTGCACCTTTATTGTTCTATTTATTGCAAGTCTATATTTGTGCTATTTGTGTGTTAAATTTTAAATTCCGCATTATTGCCATAATTCATATAGCCATCACCTATTCACCCCCCTCTAGGTGATTTCATCTATGTGGAGCAAGAATTCGTGTAACATATCTGTGTATCACTAGTACATGTACGCACAATGGTCAGTGTATCATATACTACCATGTCCATTGACTTACGCTACCCTGTAGTGATGATACCAGTGCGTGAAATAAAGGTATCTAGTATGCATGTCTAGTAACAGTGTAGTGTCACCGAGTATCGTGAATCAGTATACATGTCACTATAGTTCTCTAACTGTGATCCAATACATGACATAATAGTGTTCATGAAGATGGTAACACAGTGGCCTGTGTGTCCGTAGCTGTGCAGGTATGATGACCATGTCTGAGTAGTCTATGTCAGTATTTCTTGTTACTACAATTGTCTCCCCATATTATATTACATCAGGACATACCTAACCAAATTACAAGAATCACCTATTACATTGGGTGTCCAACAAGTACCAGTTAATAATTAATTATTACCGGCTTTTATCCATAATCACAATATATCAATCAATGTCACTAAATATGATAAAATATAATTTATAAAAGAAAAACACTCACAAAATAGTCATAGGATGGTAGCTCTCTTCCCCACGATCGCAACGGATCCAGAATCGCCCGAATCGGAGTCCGGATGCTCCAGATATCGCCCGAATACCCAAAATCGAGGGAAAAGGTTAGTTATGTAATAACAGAAATTATTCAGGGGGCTATTTGTAATTTTACAGGGGCCTGAAAGTAATTAATAATGTTACAGGGGCTAAAGTGCAATTTTTACCTTAACGGGTCGGGTTTGATGCAACTGGGTCGGGTTTTGGATGTAAACGGGTCGGGTTTGGGTTAAACCCAAAACCCGAAACCCGTTTGGGTTTCCTTCTCAAAGGATCCACAGCAGCAGCAGCCTTGCGGCTGCTGCTGCCGCCCAGGTGCGGCCGCCGCCCGCGCGTGCCCGCCGCCCGCGCCGGTCCGGCGCCCATCGCCGCCGGGGGCCCACCCGCAAGAGAGAGAGGGAAAAGTGGGTGGGGCTGTCGCCCCCCCTTCCCCCATCGCCGACGTTGCCGGCGCCTGGCCGGCCTCCGCGCCGCCGGCGCCAGGCCTCCCGCGCCGCCGGCGCCGGGCCGGCGTGCCACCGACCCCCCTCTCAACAGTGAGGGAGAACAAGGGGGAGTGAGGGAGATGCCCCCCCTTACAGCGGCCGGCCCTGCGCCGGCCGGCCCTTGGTGTTGGCCCAAAAGGCCTTCCACTCTAGTTTTGATGATGATTAACTCATGTAGTTATGTGTACTAATAATCTTGCAATGTTTAAGTTTCAGATATTTAACAAGATATTAGTTGGTGAAAGCTTCCACACATCTTTCACAAGGTGATTCAAGAGCCTAAGCATCAAAGATGACATCTAGCACTCATTGGAGTCTAGCTTGGTGAATCACGGTTTGGACCGAGTCAACTTGGAGACGGCGCTCTACAAGAAGACTTAGGTATCGCTAGTTTAGTTTGTGTTTAGAGCCTAATTGTAAAGATTAGATTAGTATGATAATGCTCAAGTTCACAACACACACGTTTCATGTTTTGAATATTGGTTTTCGGTTTTTCGGTTTTAGGTTTAACCGATCTTGGTTTTCATGAATAGATAGATCAAAACAAGTTTACATGGTTTAATGTATATATGATTTGTTCTGTATACATGCATGCTTTAATTTCCTAGACAAACTTAGTTTTGACTCCTTTATTCATGTGTTATATGTTTTGGTATTTTTGACAAAACATATTTTGGAATTAATGACAAAAAACTATGATATATATTTGTTTCATGTATATTGGATTTCTATCCATATGCATCATGCCTAAATGTGTTTAAGTATCATGTTTTTGTACTTGGAAGAGTTTTGGACAAAATGTATTTTCTATTCAAAATTCAAGTTTTAGAAAATACAGTTTTTGGTTTTTGACAAAATTCTATAACACAAAAATAGTTCATATTGATTGATATTTGAGCTAAACTTTTTACCACATGTTTATATATCAATGCAAAATGATAAAACTATTTTTGGTGATTTTTAGAAAAGATAAAAGAATTTTTAAACATATTTCTAATTGAATTTTCTATTCCAGGCTTCAACCAAGTCGACTAGTAACCTGACTAGTCGACCGACGTGCACAGATCTGTGCACGTTGGAGACACTGGGACGGTCGACCGGACCGGTCGACCGGACTGAGAGCAGGCTGCTCTCTGTTTGTTTCGGTCGACCGGGCGGTCGACCGGTAGCTGACAACGGTCAAAAATTGACCGTTGGGCGGTCGACCAGGCGGTCGACCGGCAGGGTATTTCTGGCAGTTCTGCTGCCAACGGCTATTTTCTGGATTAGCCTATAAATACCCCATTTGCAATAGTTTTTCTCTAAGAATTTTTGTGCAAATTTTTACATACTCTCTGGTGTTTTTACAGCAATAAAAAGAAGTTTTTGAGCTTGATTTGAACAATCTTTTTGGTGTTTTCTTTAGGGTTTGAAAAATCAAAGAAAAGGGTTTTGGGAAAAGCTTTTGAATTGAACTTCTCTATCTTGGCTTCATTATTTCCCAAAGATTTTCTTTGAGTTGCTGATTTCAAATCCCTTGGTTTTCTCCACACTTGAGCTAAAATCTACTATCTTTTCTATAGGATTTTGTGTGGGAAAAAGAGATTGTTTTGTGGTTGTTGTTTGAAACCACTAAGTTGTAAACCCTATATTTAGCTTGGCTTTGTGCCTTTCCCTCATTGTGTTGAGGAAGTTTGGCTATTGGGTTGTATCCCTCAAGATTGTGAGGTGATCCTTGTATTGGTTTTGAGTTTGGAAATCCCTCAAGTTGTGAGGAGATTGTTAGCTTGGAGTTGTGCCTCAAGGAGGAGGTTGTGATTGTAAAGAGAGGAGTTGGGTACTCCTTGTGAGAGTTCTTGGTGAACTAGCTAGTGGATTAGAAATCCTTCGTGTGTCGAAGGCGGGGATGTAGAGCTGGGTGCTCGAACCTTGATAACATATCTCTGTGTTTGCGTTTGATCCATTGACTCTCTCTATCTCTCTCTTTACTTTGTGTATTGTGCAAATTGCTATATCTTATACTTGCTTGTGTGTGCATCATTGTTGTAATTGCAATTAGTTTTTAAATTCCGCATTAAGTTCACTAGATTAGCATCGTCACCTATTCACCCCCCTCTAGGTGACTTTTCAATTGGTATCAGAGCTAGCGCTCCTGATATTTAGGTTTAACCACCTAGGAGTGAGATCTTGGTTTGCTAATTTTCATTTGCATTTTCATTTGCACACATTTAGTTTGCACTTATGGCTAGCCCTCCTATGTTTGATCATTTTAGACTTGATGCTTGGAAGGCTAATATGACTAAACATTTAAAAGACCTAGGACATCTAGTTTATCAAGCCATTACCATAGAATCCCTCCCAAATAGTAGCAAGCATAAGAAGGCCAATGTATTAGCACTTAGGGCACTTAGAGCATCTCTAAATGAACATTTATTGCATGTTTTTGATCATTATGATTCGGCTTTTGCAGTTTGGAGCATCTTGACTTCTCCCGAGCTTCCAAGGATTATCAACAAGATGAGGAGATCTAAGAGAGAAAAGTCCGAAGAGCAATGCCTCATGGTCCAAGGGAAGAACTCCCTTGAGGTACAATCGGATTCTCAAATAGATGATAGCTCTAGTTCATATTGTCATGGATGTTTTGAAGTTCAAACCTTAAATATGGAACTTGTTCAAAAGCTTGAAAATTTGTTAGAAAAACATGATTTGTTGAAAGATGATAATCTTATTTTGAAAAATGAATTAAAGGATTTATGCTCTAATTTTGAATTGATTTTGCAAGAGAAGGAAGAGATTGCAAGTGAACGTGACTCACTTAAATCTCAACTTGAACTTACTTTAAAGGAAAATGAATTTTGAAAAACAAAAATGATAGTGATGATGTTGTGAAAAACAATGAGATGTTATCTTCTAAATTGGATTTTGCTTTAAAAGATAACCTTGTTTTGAAAAATAAAATTGATTCTATTACAAAAGAATTGGATTTGGTTTTAAAGAAAAATGAATCTTTGAAAATTGATATTGATTCTCATGTGTGCCATGCTAGTATAGCCTCTTCTTCTTGCACACCTATTGCTTGCTCCACTTTGTCTTCTAGCATTGAACATGATATAAATATTTTGAAGAAAAGTGTAGATTGTTTGGGCTCCACTTTGAGCCAATGTACATCAAATCATACACGTTTGGAAACCTTGGTTCGCAAGAAACAAGGTCCATCTTTACATGTACACCCATCACGGCATACACATGCTCATCATGATCACAAATTTCACACTATGTATGCTCATGTGTACACATGTACACATTGTGGCCGAAAAGGCCATCTTGCTAGATTTTGTTATGATCGTATTTATAATGAAAATTTGGCAACTAATTATGTTTGGGTGAGAAAAGATACTAACCCCCGTGGACCCACAAAGAAATGGGTACCAAAAACCACCGCTTTAACTTTTGATGTAGGTGGGAGCTCTCGCATCACTTGAGGGCATTGGTGCCTTGAGGTGGATGCATTCTAAGCTTAAAAGAGAACCATTTGGATGCTTCTCTCTCAAGGAGAATTGGTGGGAGGACCACCGGGTTTTGGAGACTTGGAAAGTTGCCCCTTCGGTTTGGTAACAATCCCTTACTCCATTTAGTGTTTACATGTTTTTTACGTTCATTCTTTTTTTGCATATTGTGTTGTGTTATGCTTGTGCCATATTCATTAGATTAAGGTTGTACATGTTTAGCTACTTGAGCACCATGCTTCATATGAATCTATACTTAGTGTCTCACCTTGTTTAAACTAACATGTATGCTCTAGATCTAGTGCACATGCATATGCATAATGATCATTTGATGTTCATGATTGTATGACTTTCATTTTAATGATTCATGTTTTGAATAGTGTGTTTATTGCTATGCATGTATTGCAATTTAATATCTCCATTGTTTAGATGAATCCATAATTTGTGTTTTCACAATTGTTTTGATATTATGTATATCTTGATTCTTATAGCATGTGGATTTACATAATGATCATTTTTAGAATATTGTTGATTTATGACTCGTTTTATGCTTAATGATTTGGATATATGCTTAGATGTTAGTTTTCATTAAAACTAGGATTTATACTTGTACATAAAATGGGCCACAAATAAACCTTTATATATGTTTGTACTTGGATGCCTATTTGTACCCATTAGATGTTCTAGTATAGTCTAGTTTTGATGATTCATGCATTCAAACATGTATTCCTATTTTTGATGCGTTTTCTATGATTAAGTGTTTTCACTTCATGTATATGTCTATTTTGTCAAACCTTAAGATATACATGTATGCCCCTTGAGTCATTTGCTTTTCATGCAAATCTATATTTTGGACTCAATTGTGTTTAGGGATATGTATGTATACTTTTATTTTGTCAAAACATACATATGCCTTGGAGTTTAATTTGTTATGATGATTTTCGTGTCATTGAGGAAATTTCCTTTAGTAAAGAAGATTTAGTTTTTCATGTGTTCATATTTTAAAGGAATTTCAATCGAGCTTGATTGTCCATTTCATGATGATATGTTTCACACAACACTTGTACACTCACCCTATTTAATGTTTTCTCGTGATTTAGTTTTCATGAGTCCAATTTGTGCTATATGGATTTTGAGTGTTTAATGTCATGTGATTTACATGTGTTTTCATGAAAAAACATTTTTGTTATTCCTCACTTAAAGGATTACGCGCTAGTTTTCAAATTTTCATATAACTAGTTCGTATTCCTCAATTTGGTAGAGTTTTTCAAGCAAACTATAATTCCAAATCTATTTTTGAAAACCCCTACCATTAATGGGCGGTTGGATGGGAGATCATGCTCATGAATGCTTATAATGAAAATCATTTAAAACTTGAATCATAAT
Source organism: Agave tequilana (assembly GCA_038442645.1). NCBI lineage: Eukaryota > Viridiplantae > Streptophyta > Magnoliopsida > Asparagales > Asparagaceae > Agave > Agave tequilana. The sequence continues at coordinate 167,741 of JAVJIF010033279.1, read as the reverse complement.
TGGGAGGTATAGTTGATATGAGTCATACACTTGATCTTATTCTTGTTTCAATTGATATCATTGAATTCTTTCAATTGGTATCAATCTTGACATCTTTTTGTATACTCATATATGTTTGTTTTATATATGTATGCTTACACTTCATATAGTATCAATTTCAATTGGTATCTATTTCTTACATACATATATAGATGATTTATTTGTGCTTAATATATCCCTATATCTTGAAGCACAAATTTTGGTTATTGCTAAGCTTGAGTTTTTAATGAATATCATGTTTCAATTGATTTAATTTTCAATGGTATCTTATTTCAAGCCTATGCATATTTTCTTTTGGTATTTCATAAAGGGGGAGAAAACTCGTAATTTATATTTCAATTGGTATTTGGTTTACCATTATTTTTGTTTCCCACTCCCTAACTTTATGATATTAAAGTAATTAGTATCATATGCTTATAATGAAAATATCTTCTTTTGGTATCAAGATGCTATTTGTTTCCTTAAATTTGGTATCAATTTTTTATTATCTATTGGTATCAAGTTTACATTACATGTTTTCATTTTGATATAAAATGTTATTTTGTTTCAATGCCTTGTTTTATTTCAAATAGGATTTGGTATTTCTCAAAGTTTGTTATTTTCAATTGATATCATATTGACTTTGATTTTACCCCTTGGAATAATTTATTGCTTCTTTGTTTTGAAGATTTAGGGGGAGAAGTATTTGTTTTCATTATGTTTGTTTTTACCCCTTTGTTGATGATTGACAAAAAGGGGGAGCTTCTTTGAAGCTTTACTTTAATCCATGCATATATGTTTTAGTTGGTTTTCATTAGTAATAATATGTTGGTTTCAATATTATTGTTTTATTGGTATCAAGAGCATGTTTCATTGTTTATGTTTTATTTTAATTGGTATCCAGAACATGTTTATATGTGGTTAAGAACATTCATTGCATATCTTATATGTTTTATTGTTATGCATGAGTTAAGGGGGAGCTTCTTTGAAGCTTTACTTTAATCCATGCATATATAACTCCATGAGTTTTGTCATCATCAAAAAGGGGGAGATTGTTGGCCCAAAAGGCCTTCCACTCTAGTTTTGATGATGATTAACTCATGTAGTTATGTGTACTAATAATCTTGCAATGCTTAAGTTTCAGATATTTAACAAGATATTAGTTGGTGAAAGCTTCCACACATCTTTCACAAGGTGATTCAAGAGCTTAAGCATCAAAGATGACATCTAGCACTCATTGGAGTCTAGCTTGGTGAATCACGGTTTGGACCGAGTCAACTTGGAGACGGCGCTCTACAAGAAGACTTAGGTATCCCTAGTTAGTTTGTGTTTAGAGCCTAATTGTAAAGATTAGATTAGTATGATAATGCTCAAGTTCACAACACACACGTTTCATGTTTTGAATATTGGTTTTCGGTTTTTCGGTTTTAGGTTTAACCGATCTTAGTTTTCATGAATAGATAGATCAAAACAAGTTTACATGGTTTAATGTATATATGATTTGTTCTATATACATGCATGCTTTAATTTCCTAGACAAACTTAGTTTTGACTCCTTTATTCATGTGTTATATGTTTTGGTATTTTTGACAAAACATATTTTGGAATTAATGACAAAAACTATGATATATATTGTTTCATGTATATTGGATTTCTATCCATATGCATCATGCCTAAATGTGTTTAAGTATCATGTTTTTGTACTTGGAAGAGTTTTGGACAAAATGTATTTTCTATTCAAAATTCAAGTTTTAAAAAATACAGTTTTTGGTTTTTGACAAAATTTCTATAACACAAAAATAGTTCATATTGATTGATATTTGAGCTAAACTTTTTACCACATGTTTATATATCAATGCAAAATGATAAAACTATTTTGGTGATTTTTAGAAAAGATAAAAGAATTTTAAACATATTTCTAATTGAATTTTCTGTTCCAGGCTTCAACCAAGTCGACTAGTAACCTGACTAGTCGACTAGGGCTGAGGTCGGTCGACCGGGACGGTCGACCGACGTGCACAGATCTATGCACGTTTGGAGACACTGGGACGGTCGACCGGACCGGTCGACCGGACTGAGAGCAGGCTGCTCTCTGTTTGTTTCGGTCGACCGGGCGGTCGACCGGTAGCTGACAACGGTCAAAAATTGACCGTTGGGCGGTGGACCGGCAGGGTATTTCTGGCAGTTCTGCTGCCAACGGCTATTTTCTGGATTAGCCTATAAATACCCCATTTGCAATAGTTTTTCTCTAAGAATTTTTGTGCGAATTTTTACATACTCTCTGGTGTTTTTACAGCAATAAAAAGAAGTTTTGAGCTTAATTTGAACAATCTTTTTGGTGTTTTCTTTAGGGTTTGAAAAATCAAAGAAAAGGGTTTTGGGAAAAGCTTTTGAATTGAACTTCTCTATCTTGGTTTCATTTATTTCCCAAAGATTTTCTTTGAGTTGCTGATTTCAAATCCCTTGGTTTTCTCCACACTTGAGCTAAAAAACTACTAGCTTTTCTATAGGATTTTGTGTGGGAAAAAGAGATTGTTTTGTGGTTGTTGTTTGAAACCACTAAGTTGTAAACCCTATCTTTAGCTTGGCTTTGTGCCTTTCCCTCATTGTGTTGAGGAAGTTTGGCTATTGGGTTGTATCCCTCAAGGTTGTGAGGTGATCCTTGTATTGGTTTTGAGTTTGGAAATCCCTCAAGTTGTGAGGAGATTGTTGGCTTGGAGTTGTGCCTCAAGGAGGAGGTTGTGATTGTAAAGAGAGGAGTTGGGTACTCCTTGTGAGAGTTCTTGGTGAACTAGCTAGTGGATTAGAAATCCTTCGTGTGTCGAAGGCGGGGATGTAGAGCTGGGTGCTCGAACCTCGAACATATCTCTGTGTTTGCGTTTGATCCATTGACTCTCTCTATCTCTCTCTTTACTTTGTGTATTGTGCAAATTGCTATATCTTATACTTGCTAGTGTGTGCATCATTGTTGTAAATGCAATTAGTTTTTAAATTCCACATTAAGTTCACTAGATTAGCATCGTCACCTATTCACCCCCCCCTCTAGGTGACTTTTCACTTGGCGCCGCCTCCGGCGCCTCCTCCGGCTGCCCGTGCCTGGCCGCCTGTCAGACCACCTGCGAGCGAGAGAGAGGGAGAGGGAGAGAGAGAGATGAGAGAAATGGAGGGAGAAGGAGAGTTGGGTTTTTAAAAGGTGTGATTGTCGGTGGAGGAAGAGTGGAGAAGAATGGAGAAGAAGGAAAAGAAAAGAAAAGAAAAAGAAATTAAATAAAACAAATATTTAATTATTATTAAATTGACCCGATTTTGACCATCTCCGAACGGTGTCCAAAAATTAAAGAAAATAGAGAATATTATCCTGAGGCAGAAAATGAAGACGGCTTACCGAAACTCAATCCGGTTTGCAAATTAAAAATCCCGGAGTGTCGCCGATACGTGCGACACCGGTTGGCCGGATTTCGATAAAATCAGAAAAATCCCCAAAAATATTCTAAGGTAGAAATATAATTCTAAGACACATGGTGAAGGCTGATTCTCAAATATGACTCCGTTTGTGAAATAAAAATCAGAAGGCGGTTATCGGTATCGGTCGACACCGCCAACGGAGATTTTCCAAAATAATCCAGAAAAATTCTAGAAAATCCTGAAAAATTTAAAATATTAGGAAATGATTTTTAAAACTGAAATCGGCTCAAGCGGACTACCACAGAGGTTAAATCAATTTTGTACGTCGTATCGCGTACCGCTACGGTGATACGTACACCGGGGATCAGGGGGTTACATTCTGGGATGATAGATTAAACTATAAGTAACCATGAATAAAGAATTAAAATCAATGGTGATGAAAAATAGTAATTGGAACTAAATGAATAAGGGCAACAGACAGTAATGCTGGACAATATCGGGTAATTTCATAAATAATCATGCTCTTAATGTAATGATTGATAATAAGAGATGAATGAATAATTATAAATCTTGATTAAGATGTTATTAAAAACATAAATTTGCACTTAGCTTAATGACATTAAGCTTAACCAAGTAGTGCAGATTATAAATTAGTAATACTATAACTTACTGCCTGATATCTATACATGTAAATATGTGATAATTGTTTACAACAATAATGCATACAGAACTTGTGAAGTCGATATGGTCATATCATGAACTCTAATCGTAAGTCGAGCACCTATATTGATAATTGTAATTATCCTTCAAGAAAGTGACTAAATAATTGATTAAGTATTGTATATTTCTGATACATTGATCCACGTGGTGTGTATGCACATGAAATCATTTGAATTTAACTGTGTGTGATATATCAGAATGGATATAAATGTGTTTATGATAATGAATAGGCATATGTATGCATATGGTAGTTGTGTATGTAGTATTTGTTTATGCATACTGGTGTGTAAATGTATGCATGCATGTCATTTATTACATGATGTTATGTATTATCAGAGGAAGGGAAGGGTGGATCTGGTGAGTGCGGAGATGGGACAAAATATATAATGGGAGGAAGAGGCCGAGTGTAACCAGTGGGTGTGAAGACGGGGCAAAATGTATCATTAGAAGAAGAGACCGGGTTGAATCGGAGGTGATTGAAGGGGAGTATTGTTATTATTGTTATTGAAATGTGTTTTGACAAAAAATTTGATGACTTGATTTTTACTTGATTAATTAAAAGCATGCATGAATATATAATGATGACATCTGATACATGGATGTGATTGCTGTGTAACATCCAATATACGAATGTAGTTGTTGATGATATCTAAAATATAGATGTGATTGTTGTGTGGCATCCAGTATATAAATGTAGTTGTTGTATGCTTCATCATGTATGAACATACAATTATAAATTAGATACTACCATGAGCGGTAGGTGATATTAGCATGTTATACATTCATATGTGTGTGAGAAAGGCAACAATAAATTGTAACAATATGAAAGTAAGTAAGATAGTATGCTTCGGGGGATGTGTTGTGATCATGAGTCAGATGTAAAACACGAATGTGTTATGAACTAAAAACAAGTGACATACTAATATGTATATGATCTGTGAATCACTAAGTGAATATAAGAGATAGACGATCGAGTTAGATGTTGTATATCATAAGATATAATATGTTGAATATTAGGACTCATGTGTCCAGGAACTACGAAAAACATGTATTAAGTAATAGAAAGAATAAGTGATCAATTAAACTACATTACTAGTCATAAGTAGGAATATAATTAAGATTAATTATTGATATTTGTTCAATTGCATCATAATTAATGTATAATGGTATTATAATGCAAATTCTGATTTCACTGATTTTACTCAATGACCTGTTGAGCTCATCTCACCTCAGATTGATGTTTTCAGGTCAGAGTAAGGTGAAGGCCCAGCTTAGAACTACAAGGATGTTTTTCTGAGATGATGCATGATTGTAGTTTTCATATTGAGTAAAATTTATATTGGTTTTGTGTTAAAATGTTATATCGAGGAGAGTACTCTCTTATATATGTTTAATTAATCGACTTAGAGTTAAATTTATAAGATGAAATTTGGAGTCGATAAGTAGGCGAAGTCAAGCCGAAATGTTAATATATATTGCTGGGACGTTGTATTAATGAGTAAGCTGATGTGAGCCAAAACCTGAGTTATTACATTAGGATGACTCTATATTTTAGAAGAGATGCTGCCGAAATTTTCGGTGATTATATAAAAAATTAAGTTTATGATTATGATAATTGAGGTAAGTAAACTGGGACCGTCACAGGTCTTGTTAAAATGTAGCTCAGAATATAAGCTATTTGTCAAATATAGATGTGATCTCTTTGCTCTAACAAGATTTGGAACTACAAAATAGAGGGCCTTAAGAGGAGGGGCTTGAGTCTGTCCTAAAAACCCTCTATGCCTAAAGTGGTATGTAATATCTCGTTCCCGGAATACGTACTCAGATACATATTTTGATTTTTTTTAATCATAGTCTTTCAATTTTTTCTAGTATATATTATTGTTTTATGATTATTTATATCATTGCTTGGTAGATCTGGATTTTCAGACTAAGAATCAGTCTCAGTCTGAATAAGGGACCCAACCCAGTGTATTGCTCGATTTGATCTTTCTGATAACCAGATTTGATTAGTTTAAATTTCAAATACTATTTTTCAATACTTTAGATTTTTTATGATTTTTTTGAAAATTTTCAGAATTATTCTGCAAAATTTTCTAAATCGGTATTGACTAGTGCCGCCGATCGATTCTCAGATTTTTAATTTACAAATGAGGTTAAATTTTTGAAAATTATTTTCTCAGTGTTCCTCAAGATTGCATTTTCTATTTTAACACATTTTTGGGGATTTTTCTAAATTCATCTAAATTCAACCGGATTTGGTGTCGACCATCGCTGGTTGATTTCAAGATTTTTAATTTGAAAATGGAATTGAATTTCTTGAATTTGATTTCACTATAGTTCTTAATATAATATTTGCCATTTTTGAGAATTTTTGGGGATCTTTATGTCTTGCTTTGTTTTCCGGTATTTTCAGTATTTTTCTAGATCTGGAGTTAATATCCGGATTTTTTTTCTTTCTTTTTCTTTCTCTTGCTTTTTCCTCCTACACTCATTTTCTTTCTCTTTTTCCTTTTTCTTTTCCCCCCATTTTTCTCCACCATACAAAAAAAAAAACCTTCAAAATATCTCCCCTTCTCCTTTTATTTCTCTTCTTCCTTCTCTTTCTTTTTTCCTCCTTTTTCTTTCTTCTTCCCCTGGCCAACGCAGCAGAGTTCTCCTCCTCCTCCTCCCTCTCTCTTTCTCTCAAATTCTCCTTCTCTCTCACAATATCCATCCCTCTCCCCAAAATTCTCACTCTCTACCCTACTCTCTCTCTCTCTCTAAATCTCTCTCAAATTCTCACTCCCCCTCTCTCTTCTCATATAGCCGGCCACCACCACCTTCCCCATCACTTAGGTAACCCCATGGCGGTTTCTCCCCCGTTCGGTCAACCCTACTATGGCCAACCCCCTTCCCTCTCTTCCAACTCTTCCTCCTCCTTCATCTCCGCCCTAAACTCCACCATTATCTCTTTCATAAAATCATCTCCACCACAACCCCATCTCCACCACTACCTCCACCACCAACCACCAAACATCACTACCTCCTCCATCTCTTCCTCCCTCTTCACTAAACCCTATCACAACCACCACCAACACCAACACCATCATCTCCACCTCCATTTCTTCTCACTTCTACTGCCATGCATCCAACCTCTTCCCTCCTCCTTGGGGTGGCCGGCGGCCACCCCCAGCTTGCGCTAGCCACTATGGCCGGCGCCGCCTCCTTGGTGCCACCCTGCCGTGGGGCCCTATGCGTGAGCAGGGGTAACAACCCCCCTCTCTCCCAGTTATTCTCTCTCTCTATTGGTCTCTCTCCTTTCTCTTATTCTCTCTCTAAAAAAAATATATATATTTAATATATATTGATGGCACGTGTGCACGTGTTTATGGTGTTCTAGGATTTCACGATGTTTCTGAAGATTTTTAGGCAAGTGTACTCGCTTCTTTTTGAGTTTTCCCGCTTCGACCGGTGCTTTGTATTCTGTATCATGGACATGTGTATTTATACCCGTGTGTGTATTGTATCGGTGTGCGTGTGTACATGTATACTGTGAACATCTGTATTGCACCAGTGTATTGTATTTGTATCGGTGTGACGAATGTTTATAATAGTGTAGTTAAATTCTTATACATGTATATTATTGTGATATCTGTTCTATTATCATGCGTGGCCGACGTAAGCCCCACAACCCAAAGCGGCGAAGAACAAATAGAATTTCGAGCTCTCACTCAGTCTCCGGGCTTAATCACTCTACTGTTTAACTTCAGCTTTGGGCTTAAACTACTGGGTTTTCTAGCTTCATCGAGAGCTTAGTTAAGTTTGCGAGCTGATCTTAATTGCGTAGCTTCGTCAGGCATGGCTTAGCTATGCCCCCATTTTGCTCACCTTCTGGGTTTTACTAACTATATCGTGTGTTTGCGAACCGAACTTAATTGCGTAGTCTCGTCAGGCATGGTCTAGCTATACTCTTACTTGCTCAGCCTCTGGGCTTACCCGCTTGTCGGGTCTTTTGCTTGTTATTTATATATGCATGTGTGTTGTTTGGTACTAACATCTCCTGCAGGTACTTACTCAGCCTCCGTGCTTAATCGCTCTGAGGTTCTATACTACAGCCTCTGGGCTTAACCTCTTTGAGATTTATTAAAATCCTTTGAACTTCTTTACACTACGCCTGGTAGGCGGACCTAGCATTCAGCACTTCACTGCTAATTAATAATTTGTCGTGTTGTTTTGCAATTCGCATTATATGAACTCAAGATTCGGTGACATGGGGTATAAGGTGTATATATGAGGGTCTCTTTGTTTGGATTATTCCTTCGACGTACTAGTCTTATGAAGCCATAAACTGAGCATTGTACAACTGGTTTTGCCTGATTTCAATTTTATCAGTTTTATCGGTTTATGTTGTTTTTTTAGTTTAGGAGACAGCTTGGGTTGTATGAACTCAAGATACAGTGACGTAAGATATAAGGTATATATATGAAGGTTTTCTTTGGATTATTCTTTCGACGTATAAATCTCACATATCTGTAATTTGGGTTTGTATAACTGATTTTGCCACATTTATCTTACTTGATGCCTCATTTCCTGCTCCTGTGTGTCTGTGCTTACGACACAATTTTCAATTCATGCTTTTTGATTCATATTTATCGATACACGATTGCTTATCCCTGCACGCCACCTAGCACTCATCTTACCACTCGTTGGGCAGCTTTCTGACTCCCCTGGGCCTGAATGTTTAGATCTTGAAGCTTGGATCATGATAGACTCCCTGTTGATCAAAGTTGTGCAGCGGTAGTGTAGTGGATTAGCGGTAGCCCGTCTGGGGTCCTTTTCTTCTAGCCTCCCGCTCGACTCTCGAGTTTTCTTTTTGCAACTCCTCAACACCTTTTGTACTGCTTATACTTATATATCTCTTTGTATTTTCGCTTTTGCGCCTATTAATGATGTAATGTTCTTATAATATTGTGTCACACCTTGTGATAACTTTGTAATTGAGCTCTTATGTTAGAATGTATAATGCGCCACATACTTTCGTACTCTGATTCTTGTCGTACTAATACTTAGCGTATATATGTGAGGACATTTTCACCCTACGTATGTACGTCGCAGTTACGTCTCTGTACCCGCGAGATCAAGAGGAAGACAAAAAAGATCTAAACAGAGCGAGTTGTGGGGAGTTCTAAGTTCAAATGTTGGTTTTAAAAAAACTTGTAAAAGAAATTAAACTATGAGTCAGCCCTAAGAACTTACCAACAAACTAAAACATTTATCGGGGCAAATTCTTTCTTTCATTTTTTTTGGCTTTTAAATACACAACAAACTAAGACATTTTAGTTAAGACTTTTGGTTAATTTAGATAGAAAATAATTTGTGGCACCCCGATCCGACGGGTACGGGGACACCACTGCTACGTACATATGTAGGGTGATGGTACCATCACGTATGCACGCTAAGCATCAATACAACACAATATATGGATCAGAGTGCGAAAATTACGTAGTTTTATACATTCCAATACAAAATAGTACAAGTACTTGTCATCACAGATTGTGACATAATATTATATAAATATTACATCACCAGATAGTACAAAAGTAGACGGTACAAGGTACAAAAGATAGAACTCACGAGCTGGAAGAGAGAATCTCGCAAGCGGGGAAGACGGGATGGATTTACGGCTGATCTGCCTGCTCATCGAAGTAGGCCTGATCCTCAGCTGAAGGGTCCACCTCGGTCCAACCTGCTAAATCTAAACATACAAATCCAGGGTTGTTAGTGGATAACCCAGCGAGTGCAAAAAGAAGCCAAGTGGCAAGTATAAATAAAAGTAAGTGCATCAGGTCACGTATAATGTACCCAAATCAATAAGCATGGAATAACCACAATAAATAGTGAAATATGGAAATGACATTAGAATTTATGTGGTATGAAATAAAAGTAAGTGTAGTAGGTTAAATGTCATGTAATCAAATTAGCAAGCAAGGAATAACTACCATAAATAACAAGTAATAGAATTCATTTAACATTAAGTCAATTATCGAGTTATTATTAAGACTCGTTCAATTTGTATATTTCGGTATATGACCGGTGCCATATACTTCCGCATACAAGCTGAGTGAGGATGGTTATTGAAAATTGATGGGGAACGATAAACCATGTTTAGAATGGGTCCCGTGCATGCCCGGGACAACGGTCCAGGAGTATCTGGTACTGAGCCGGAACGTATCGCTAGGCACCAGGACTTACTATATGCCTGAAGGTCTTAGTATACGCCTGAACAGGATTAGAGTGTCACCGTTCCCTACAGGAATATACCCAGGGGATTACAGCACACCCGGCAGGCAGGCAAGGGGTAGGGGTGCCAGTACACCCTCGGAAATGCCTGGTAGCCTCCAGGTCAAATTTAACAGGAACAGTTGTACAACATATGTATGGCCACCATGAATACAGAAGCTATATCGATACCCATCAATTTCCCCCATCCCGGTGTAAGTTGTTTATATATAACAGAGTGTTAAATAGTAATGTCCACAGTGTATTCACAAAAGTCCAATATCCATGGCTATCCTATTACGGGGGTCAACAGGAGTATCATATCAGGAGTAATGTCAGGAGCCTCCCTATTTCAAGAGTTCAAGTATACAGGAGTTCAGGAGTACAGGAGTTCAGAAGTACCAAATATCTGGTAATAATATAATAATCGTGCCAAGTCCCCGTAAAAGTGATAGTCATGAATATATCATATAATATAGGTATCAGGGGTGGTAGTGTCCGGTCAAGGGTCACAATATCAAGTCAATGTACTTGTACCACATGAAATATGTCATATACCGGGTGTCAGGATCAGGTGTCAAGTATGACATATATCGAGTGCCGGTGTCTAAATATCAAGTGCCGTGGGACAGGTTTCAGATATCAAGTGTCGGTGTAAATACCGATTGCTGGTGTCGTAAATCATATATCAAGTGTAACATGCCAAGTGTCGCTGTAAATACTGAGTGTCGGTGTAAATACCGAGTACAACAACATATATTAACTTGTGTAGCGGGGTATCATGTGCTAAAAATTACAGTAGCAAGTAAGGTATTAAACATTACGGTGGTAACAAGATGTTCCCATATTAATTAACATGCTATAAACATTTGAGTGGTAGTTATTAAGCATAAAATAAACACTCGCCTAAAATCCGGGACGCAATACCGAGAAAAGTTCAGTCCGTTAACACGCGCCATCATGTTATTAGCCCATAAACATATTAAAATATATACATATATATATATATATATATATATTATCTATTATATTTAGAGAGGGATGAGAGAGGAGAGAGAAAGTTATAGGAAGGAGAGGGAGAGAGAAAGAGAGAGAAAATAGGGTATTTATAGAAAGAAATAAGAATGAAAATGGGGGGTATGGTTGTAAATATAGGATAGTAATTTGAGGGAGTGGTGGAGGGTAATTTAGGGAAGTGGGAAAAGTGAGTTTATTTAGGGAAAAGAAATGAAAAGAAAGAAAGAAAGAAAGAATGAAAGAGAGAAAGAAGAAATAAGGAAAGAAAGAAAAAAAGAATGGAGGGGAGGGGTGGCCGTCGGCCACCGCCGGCGCCGGCTGCGGCGCCGCCTGGGGAGGTGAGGCAGTGCACGGGCCTAGGGGAGGAGGGAGGTGGAGTTGGTGTTGTGTGGTTGGGTTGTTGTTGGTGGAGGTGGTGATGGTGGTTGGTGGTGGTGGTGGTTGTGGTGATGATTGGTGGTGTTGGGGAGTTAGAGGAGGAGGAGATGATGATGGGATGGTTGGAGTGGTGAATTTGATAGAGGAGGTGGTGAATTTTGGAGGAGGAAGGGAGGTGATGGTGGTGGGTTTTGTTGAAATTGGAGGTGGAGGGGTGGTGGTTGAATGCAAAGGAGTTGGTGGAGTGGAGAGGGGGTGTGGGGGAGGGGGTGGCCGGCCGACAGTGGTGGTGGTGATGGTGGAGGCGACGACCATGGATAGGAGTTGGTTTTGATTTGTTTAGTTGAAGTGGTTTGGAGTTTGAAATTGAATTGGAAGAATAAGAAGGAGAAGGAAAGTGGAAGTGTTTTTAATAGAGAAGGGAGAGGATTTGTGATGATGAAAAGGGATGGAGGGGGAAGGATGGGCCGCAGGAGCAGCCCATCATGCCTCTGTGGCCGCTGCTGTGGCTGTGGAGCAGGAACACAGGGTATGAGGGGGAAGTCAAGGGGGAGAAAGAAAAGAAAGAAAAAGAAAGAAAATAAAAAAATAAGAAAAAGAAATAAAATAGTATACAAAATTTTATTATTAAATAATTTATTTATTATAATTTCTGGAAGTACAAAGTAGGGGATTAGAAAAGGAAAAAAAGCAAGAAAAGAAATTGTTGGTAAATAATATTATTATTTTAATATGGCGAAAATTTGACTGTTTTAGAAACGTTACGAAAAATTCTAAAAAATAGCAAATATTATTCTAAGATACTCAGTGAAATCAGATTCAAGAAATTCAATGTAATTTTCAAATTAAAAATCTTGGAATCTTTCATCGTCACCAGTTGACATCAGAATGGTGAAATTTTGATAAATTTAGAAAAATCTCAAAAATATTTTTAAATAGAAAATGAAATTATAAGAAGTACCGTGAAAGCTATTTTTGAAAATTCAATTCCATTTGAAAAATAAAAAAAAAATCTGAGAATCAGTCAGCGACGTCGACCGAACCGGTTTTGGAGATTTTGCAGAAAAATTCTGAAAAATTCTAGAAAATCATGAAAAATCTAAAATATTAGAAAATAGTATTTGAAACTGAAATCGATCAAATCAGACTACCAGAATGGTCAAATCGGGTTACAGGCTGGTATCGAATTCTCGGTCCGGGGCGGGGCTTACTCTAAGTCTGAGAATCCAGATCCGATACTTAATAATATAAGCAATCACAACCTAAAAGTAAATACTGGAAGAAAATTGGATAATACGGTCGAAAAATTTTGGGACACGCATCTAGGTATGTATCCCGGGAACGGGGTGCTACATAATTAATATAAATATTGGAAATCTAAAATTTAGAGTAAATAGAGATAATAACAAATAGGGATAGTTGTTCAACTAATGTTTTACATTTTTTCACTTTTCGCTCTTGCCGATTTTTTCCATCACTTAACCACCCTCCAGTGAACTCAACCCATTCTGTTAAAAAGGTCATTATCCACTTTTATTTAAAAACATTTATACCCTTCTTCTTTCTTGACTTGTTAGAAGTAACCTAATCCATCACCACCCCTACAAATCACCCATCGCCAACCCCGTGATCTCCCACCCAACACTTCACGCCCATGACCGGAGATTAAAACTCCCTGCTAGCACTCCCAAACAAAAACCCTAGCTAGCTAAAACCCTAATTAAACCCCCGCAAAAGTAATTAAAAAAAAAAAACCATGAAAAAGAGCTAGCCCCATAATATTGTCACAATACACAACAAAACACACATGATCACTTGAAAATAAAATCGATTAGAGTGCAGGGTGCCATAAACAGATATGTCAACTTTATATGTGAGGAGGGAGAGTCATGTTCTTGTAGATTATGAATGTGTCTATCTTATTTTTATTCAGTTAGTAAAAATTTTCTTTTATGTGTTATAGTACATCTATATTTTTTAGTTGCATACCATTTCTCAAGCTTTCAAATCCAGGTGAGTTGTCCTAGTTAAGCCAGATTGAAAAATACAAGAAATCAATTAAAAAAAATTAGGAGAAATTACTTGTATGAATTACAATTCTTTACTAATAAAGTTGAAAATTACATGCAAAATATCAATTATATGCAAGGGGAAAAAACACATGTGCAAAGCATAAACTCATGATTTCATTCCACAAGGCGCACAATTGTTTGTTAAATTAGTCACTCTTCCTTCTCCTCGCTGACACGTCCCTTTATCAAGAAAATTCAGAAACAGTCCCAGCATCGAGGCATTGAAAGCGACATTGAACAACCATCCCTTCATCCCCTCGCACCCCCGCTGGTGAAATGCATCCCCAGAAAGACTAGCGACAACATGAAGCTAACGACAAACTGCCACATCTCAGTCCACATGATGGATGATCAACAGAGGTTTCATTGAGATCATTCACGAATCATGAGTAAGAATTCGTCCCCATCACATTCTGAAACAGTTTGACGTCATCCCTAGCAGCCAGCTGGTACGTGAGGTGGCAACAACAATGGTGGAGGAGGAAGCGGAGGAGGGAGTCGCGGGAGAGGGGGGCCATGTGGCGGGTGGCGGAGGGAGGAAGAGGAAGAGGTGGCCATGATGGGGACGGAGGAGGGGGATTAGAAGGAGGTAAACGCGCATGCCTCTTTGTTTCGTCTTCTTAAGCTTCTTTTCTTTAATCTTCTCTTGACACACGTCGCCGACCGCAACACTTGTCGAAATTGTTTGACCTCCTCTGCGATCATTTGGATTCCGATTCACACTGCACAACTCCTCCATTATTCCTCAAATTCAAAGCGAAATAACAAATAGTAACCCACTTAATACTCTTTATTTCACTTAAGGGTTAATTGGTCATTAAATAATGACCCTTTAACAGGGTCGACTGAGTTCATGGTGGAAGGTGGTAAGTGATGGGAAAAAACATTGGGGGGAAAATTAAAAAAACATAAAACGTTAGGAGTGTTTCGAGTAAGAGGGATTTCGTTTCAGTCACCTATGTCAAACCGTAATTAGGATCACAAAATTTAATTCGCTTGACTCGCATCTTTTTTTAAAAAAAGGTTGCGCGCTCACGTGTCAAGCACAGAAACGCTATTGAGGGTCTCCTGCCAACGTGTCAAGCGCATAAGTGCCATTGAGCATGCTTCAGAGCGGTGAAAAAAACTTAAATGCTCCTTCGCAATATTAAGCTGAGAACTGCGACCATGATCACAGTCCTCACAAAAATATCCTATTTTTGAGTCTTTATTAAGGCTGCGATCATGATCGCAGTCCTCACAAAAATGTCATATTTCTAAGTCTTTATAGGACTGTGATTATGATTGCAATTCTCACAAAAATATCATGTTTCTTAGTGATTATGATCGCAATCCTCACAAAAATGTTATATTTCTTAGTCTTTATTAGACTGCGACTATGATCCCAGTACACAAAAAAATATGATATTATCCATTATCGCATTCATCACAAAAATGTCATATTTCTGAGTTTTTATATGATTGTAATCATGATCGCAGTCTTCTTTATTAGGACTGTGATTTGATCACAGCCCTCACAAAAATGTATTGTTTTTGAGTCTTTATTAGGACTGCGATCATGATCGCAGTCCTTACAAAAATGCCCTGTTTTTGAATTTGACTATCTCCCTGCTATGTGATAGATTTGATTCAATCTCCTTTATCGGCTCGAGATTGAGATCGAATAATCTATGGCGTTGAAGCCACTCACGGCGAGACTCACCTGCAATGGGAAACATGCTTCCTTAAGGCTAAGCAGTGAGGGGAGAGCAACATCGAGGGCGATGGTAAGGGTATAAGAGAAAATAAAAATATATAAAGATGTGGTTGCTGGAAGGAATTAATTTACGCTGATGTGGATGAGACTGTAGCAAATAAAAACAGGGGTGAGTTTTTTTTCCTAATTATGAAGGAAAGTAGGTAGCTGCAGCGAATTTTTCCTTCGAATAATTACCCTCACAAATATAAACGATATTTCACTCTGGAATATAACTCTTATAACATATAGGACGTAATTACGATGTATTTAATAATTTAAAGAGTTTATAATATTACTAATTTAGGCTCAAGGGTTATGGTTCTTGGTTTAAAGGTATAATTCATAACTAGTTATTTTCTTTTCTAATCAAAAATTTCAGCAAAATTTATCATAAAATTTTATTTTCAAGGTTCACAATGTCAAATTTGAATCCTCATTTTGATCTACCTTGCCTTGAAACCTTCATCCACAGTAGGAAAAATTATAAGTTCAAATCTCTCCATTTGCAAGAGACTAAAGCATAGAGAAAAAATGAGAAAAACCAAGAAAATAATAGTAATGATATCGTATACAAGCTTGGGTATGGAGAATGATTATTAGTTCTCTTCTAACCAAAAAAAAAAAAAAAAAATACAATGTAGCAAGTGAGAATAAGTCCTCAATGATGATGAGAGAAGGAAGGAGGGTGGTAGGGAAGTAGACGTGGGAGGAGAAAAATGAGGGGTGGGATGGGGTGTTACAAAGATTGCAGAAGCCGTTCAGAGATTCTAAAAGGGGTAAGAGAGGCAGAGGTGACCTCCTCTTGCCAGGGCTTCCAAAAGCAGCCCAGGTTCTTGTGCTTTCAAAGCGTTCAAGAAGAGTCACCTTTGTTGCGCTTTTTGTTGTTGAATAAAAGGTAACAAAGCTCACCCGATCTCATTATAGAGAGATTAATGAAACAAACAAAAAGGAATATATATCATCCAAATCCTTCCCTTGTAGTAAATCAAGAGAAGGTACACTAAAGCACATCATACAACTGACAACAATAAGAAGCATAAGAGTCGTAAACAACCATAAACCAGAGCCGCGCTCCAAAAGATTAATGTAAGACATCATTCGAAATATGTGATACTAAGGAAGATGGTCCACCAATCCTCCAAACAGGTGGGTATGAATCAGACACACTCGCTAGCCGAAAAAAGCAGTCTACCCCTATTTGGTATCCTCGAAACAGGGCTCCCGTGCGAAGTCGCCCTCGGGAGGAAGCTACAATAACACCTATACATGAGGAAACCAAAATCAACATATTAAAATTCATCTGTTAAGTGAAAAAAATGAATCTGTCTAAAACATTACTCATTACTGGACTTCCAAATAGTCTAGAGCACTGCCATAAAGGTGAGGTTCCTCATGCGTGGAGAAATGCCATTTGTGTTTGACCCAAGAGTTTCCCACAAAATCTAAAATAACGAGGGAAGCCCTACTAAGTGCAGACTCTGAAATAATGGACCATACGTGGTTTACCCTGCCATAAAAATAATAACCATCAAAATGTACCTTTTGCGTCTTTAATAACATTATAGCATAAATTAAGTTATATGAAGAGTGAAAGATATAAAAATTTGTATGGAAATCATGCCCTCGATTAGGGAGAGCAAAAAAAAAAAAAAAAAAAAAAAGAAGAAAGAAACAAGAAGGAAATATTTCGTGCACACAATTCCAATTTCCTATCACACGTTTGTAGCACATGTCAAAACTAGTCATCTTTCAGTTATCAAAACCGACTGAAGAGAGGTGTTCTCTCATGACTCATATACAATTTTTTTCTAATTTGTTTGTCCATCTTCACTCTGCGCGCGAGAGAGAGGAGAGAGAGAAAGAGGAAGGGCCCCGTGTTGATCCCACCGCTTTGCGGTATACTAATATTATACAATAGCTAATAGCTGATGAGTTTGGGTACAATTAGGGTTGTTTTCGGGATCCATATTCCCAATCAGCATAGGGTTATTGGGTAAAATTCCTTTTCCATCGGTATTCAACAATACTAATAGAAGGTTCGGGATCCCGCACTCCATCTAACGGTTCGGATCCGTTTCCGTGTTTGCTTAGAATTCAACTCCGAATCCAACTCGACATCTCACCTTGAATACTCTCCAATATAAAACTCCCCGCCTCCGCACCTCTCTCTCATAGCGAGATTTTTCGTCTTCTGATTCAATAGAACGCACTTCCTCTTCTGATTCAATCGAAATGCCAATGCCGGTCAAGGAGAGGGATCTTCTTCAGATCCGTAAGATTTCTTCTTGATTTTTTCTTTTTCTCCTTTAATTTTAACGTTTTTGTGAAGGGGTTTTGATCTGATTCGATGATTTGGGGGAAATTTTTTCAGTAAAGGATCGAAGAAGGACTTTAGCACTGCAATTCTAGAGCGCAAGAAGGCGCCGAATCGGTTGGTTGTCGATGAGGCGGTCAACGATGACAATTCTGTGGTCTCGATGCATCCTGATACCATGGAGAAGCTGCAGCTCTTTCGCGGTGATACGATCCTCTTGAAGGTAGTGATTCGTCCCCCAGCTTAAATCTTGTTGTTGGATTTGGGGGAAAGTAGGGGTATTGTTTGATTTCTTTTCCTTTCTGGATTCTGTTGGAATTAGGGTTTTGGATTTGAGATCTGTTGGTTGGGAACATAAAGTTTTGATCTTAATGAACATATTTATCTGCAGTCTTTAATATTAGGTTTTATTATTACTCTTATGTGTCTTTCAGTATGGTTTTATTATGACGAGGCTCAGTAGTGATTCTCAACTTCAATATTAGGATGTAGCAATTGATGTACAGATCTATTGTTTTTTATTGAGTTAAACCAGATCGGGGTACAAATTAGTTACTTTCCCGATAGAAAACAAGAATTTTGGTGAACACATGTAAAGAAAAGGCCAGTTTTAAGGGGATTAAGGATCACCCATAAATTTGACGACTTCAAACTTTGATCTTCCTGCTGTTGTAGATTAGCATCAATGCAGTTTGAGTCAGTGGTGTATTATTCTTATTACTAACTTTTTTAAAAAGCATGTTTTAGTAGCTTTTAAGGATAAAACGGAAGTCGATGTATAGTATGATTAGATCATCAATTTTGCTGTGTTTTGTCTAATTTTTAAAGTTACATTAATATTTATGTAATAGATGGTTGGTGTAATGTCTTCATGCATTTTGAACTGAGTGATCATTATCGCACTCTAATATCTCTATCATACTTGCTTTGTAGTTTCAACGAGTAGGTGAAGTTAAAAAAAAATTCTTGATATTGCACTAATTGATTTGTTTATTTGTTTAATTTTCTTCCCCAAGCATGCTGATTTTCATGGCATATGTAGGGTAAGAAGAGGAAGGATACCATATGTATTGCACTTGCTGATGAGACATGTGACGAGCCCAAGATTAGGATGAACAAGGTTGTAAGGTCAAACCTAAGGGTGAGGCTGGGTGACGTGGTTTCTGTCCATCAATGCCAGGATGTTAAGTATGGAAAGCGGGTGCATGTCTTGCCTGTTGATGATACTGTTGAAGGTGTTACAGGGAACCTTTTTGACGCATATTTGAAGCGTAAGTTTCTATAGCTTCCCTGATTTGCTCTTAGGATTGCCATTTTTTTTTATTTATGTGGTTATGCTGTTTCACTTGATATGCTTTTCTGCAATATCTTTTTAATTGTCATATAAAGTATAATTTTTGTGCTTTAAATCGCATTTGTAACTTGTGATATGTTAATAATGTCAATATGCTGTGAATTGTGATGCTCTGGAGTTTTTTTCCGTCTAACTTGCAAAATAATCTTTGAATGCAGGATATCCCTTTTAATGTTGATTTTTTTTGTTTATTTTCCTTGTGAAAGCTTTCAATTAAACATAGCCTATTTGTGGGAGATGGTTAATTTGATAGAATTGTATTTTGAATCATGAAGAATCGATTGAGCATACTCTTTAGTAAACCTCAGTTGGCTTCTGACCATGATAATCCTATTTGCCTCTTTTCACTTGTATATTTGTTCTTTAGGTTGATTACTGACAATAAATTGGAGATATTGGATGGTATCTGGTTAGCTACAGGGAGATTCATGTCAAGTTCTCATCTAGGAAAACATTGTTGGGTGCATGGATTTGGGAATAAATCTAGAATGCATAATATGCTCATGTGATTGTCTTTGAAGCTAGTAACTGCAAAAACTGCTGATAACATGAACACTACCTACTCATGAAGATTATTACCTTGTAATGTGGGGAATGCTCATTGTAGGACAACATTATTGGATGCATGGGTTTTGGGATGAGAACCTAGCGGGCAGGAGGCACATGAGTTGAACTGGTAGTCTTCACCCTTTACAGCTAGAACTGAAATAAACGTCTGACTAATTGAATTCTACCTAGTGTTAGGCATTATTGCCCTTTTAGTTCTATTTTATTTGGTACATTTAGGCTTTTAGCATATAAACTAGCGTGAGGTAGGAACAGTGTTATTGATTTATGATGTTTTTATTTATTTTTCCTTTGCCTATTACATATCTTATACCTATTAAAATTTTGTTATAATTGCTTTCTTTTTCTGTTTTTACATGATTAGATTGCTGCTTGCTATATATAGTCTCAAAATTTGCTTTTCTATAGATTCTAGATTCTTTTAAGACAAATGAGAGCTGACTTTTTTATTATTCTAACATATACCTGACTTTGTTATATCATGCCCTTACGTAATTAATATGGATTGCATGTTTGTTTTTTGCTGAGTGGTTATTTCAAAAAGAAATTAGCCTGTTTATTTAACAAGTAACATGTACTCGACATTCTTACCTAGTTCGTTTTGGTTTTAAACCTGCTTTTCTAATTTGTCAGTTGATTTTGCAGCATACTTTCTTGAGGCATACCGTCCTTTAAGGAGGGGGGACCTTTTCATTGTGAGGGGTGGCATGAGAAGTGTTGAGTTTAAGGTTATAGAGACTGATCCACCTGAGTACTGTGTTGTAGCTCCTGACACGGAGATCTTTTGCGAGGGGGAACCTGTGAAAAGGGAGGATGAAGATAGATTAGATGAAGTTGGCTATGATGATGTTGGAGGAGTGCGCAGGCAAATGGCTCAGATTAGAGAGCTAGTAGAACTTCCTCTCAGACACCCACAACTATTCAAGTCTATAGGCGTCAAACCACCTAAGGGCATTCTTCTTTATGGACCTCCTGGTTCTGGTAAGACACTGATAGCAAGAGCTGTTGCAAATGAAACAGGTGCCTTTTTCTTCTGTATCAATGGTCCGGAGATTATGTCAAAATTAGCTGGAGAGAGTGAGAGCAACCTGAGGAAGGCTTTTGAAGAAGCAGAAAAGAATGCACCATCCATTATCTTCATTGATGAGATTGACTCGATTGCTCCTAAGAGGGAAAAGACTAATGGAGAAGTTGAGAGGCGCATTGTCTCTCAGCTCTTGACTTTAATGGACGGCTTAAAATCCCGCGCTCATGTAATTGTTATTGGGGCTACAAACAGGCCTAACAGTATTGACCCTGCTCTTAGAAGGTTTGGGAGGTTTGACAGGGAAATAGACATTGGAGTGCCTGATGAAGTTGGCCGTCTTGAGGTACTTCGCATCCATACCAAGAACATGAAGCTGTCAGAAGATGTAAGTGAGCTTTAACCAACAGACTTTTTTTAAAAAAAAGTTTAATCACATTTTGGCATTCTTTTGCTTTTCTTACTTAGCTACTTTTGTGCTTATATGAACATCTATGTATCTACAATGCAGGTTGATTTGGAAAGAATCGCCAAGGACACCCATGGTTATGTGGGGGCCGATTTGGCTGCTCTCTGCACTGAAGCTGCCCTGCAGTGCATCAGGGAGAAAATGGATGTAATTGATTTGGAAGATGATTCTATAGATGCAGAAATACTCAATTCCATGGCTGTTACAGATGAACACTTCAAGACTGCTCTTGGGACCAGCAATCCCTCTGCACTTCGTGAAACAGTAAGTTACATGTTCACTGAATCGAACTTCTGTACTCATATTTTGTTGGAAGATTATATTATAATATCTGACATGGTTTCTTTGCTGATCAGGTTGTCGAAGTGCCCAATGTCAGCTGGGAGGATATTGGTGGGCTTGACAATGTTAAGAGGGAGCTCCAAGAGGTATACTACTCACTTCTAATGCGCGCTTTATCACTATTTATTGGTGTTCTAGCAGTTGCTAACCTTTCTTCTCTTGTTTCTTGTAGACTGTTCAATATCCAGTGGAACATCCTGAAAAGTTTGAAAAGTTTGGAATGTCTCCTTCAAAAGGAGTGTTGTTTTATGGCCCTCCTGGATGTGGGAAGACCTTGTTGGCCAAAGCAATTGCCAACGAGTGCCAGGCAAATTTTATCAGCATAAAGGGCCCTGAATTGCTTACGATGTGGTTTGGTGAGAGTGAGGCAAATGTTCGTGAGATCTTTGATAAGGCTCGCGGGTCTGCTCCATGTGTCCTTTTCTTTGATGAGCTTGACTCGATTGCTACTCAGGTTTGTCTTCAATTTATTTGAAAGTGTGTTCTAAGTTTGTTATTTCTTGTTTCATAAATTTATAATATCTATTTTCTTGTTGCAGAGAGGAAGCAGCGTTGGTGATGCAGGAGGTGCTGCTGATAGGGTTCTCAATCAGCTTCTGACAGAGATGGATGGCATGTCTGCGAAGAAAACCGTATTCATCATTGGTGCTACCAACAGGCCTGACATTATAGATCCGGCATTGCTTAGGCCTGGTCGTCTTGATCAGTTAATTTATATTCCTTTGCCCGACGAGGCCTCTCGCCTACAAATATTTAAAGCTTGTTTGAGAAAGTCTCCTGTCTCAAAGGATGTTGACCTGAGGACTCTTGCGAAGTACACTCAGGGCTTCAGTGGCGCAGACATCACGGAGATCTGCCAGCGTGCTTGCAAATATGCCATCAGAGAGAATATTGAGAAGGTATGCCTACTATCTCTATGTCATTTCTTCTAAACACAATTTGCACCCTTACACCATGGGAGAGAGTATTGAGAAGGTATGCCTACTATCTCTTTGTCATTTCTTCTAAACACAATTTGCACCCTAACACCATTGTAACAAATGAATTCAAGCCCTTTTTGCCTGTTTCTGTTGTCTTCTTATATAATAGTTACTATCCCTTTCAGTTAATCTATACTAGCAACACTAGGATTAGGGTTCATGTAGCTGGCCTAAAAAAACTTAGAGAAGGCTCTGTTACTGTTATTCTGGAGGGAAAAACTTGACAAATTTTGCACCCCTATTGGTTCCCTATCTTTTCATGTTTATATCTGTATATTATTTTGTTGGTTTAGAAGTGTATTTGATTTATGAATCTCACTGTATTTGATCACATTGTAGCAAACGAGTTCAAGCCCTTTTGCCTGTTGTTACTGTTGTCTTCTTATATATCAGTCACTATCCTTGTACATTGAGATTGTCAACTTGAGCTAGGGCATTGAGTTAATCAAATGCTAGTTTTCTTTAAAATGCTTTCTCGAATAGATTTTCTTTTAGTGAACGTAGATTTTTCTTTTAGTGAGTTTAACTGGAAATGAGTTAATCGAATTCAAGCCCTTTTTACCTGTTACACAGTCTTCTTATATAAGAGTCACTTAAGAGTCATTGTCCGTGCACATTGAGATTGTCAGTTTGAGGTAGGTTATTGAGTTAATCGAATGCTAGTTTTATTTAAAATGCTGTAGATTTTCTCTTGGTGTGTTTAACTGCAAATGGTCTATGTATTAGGTTAAGTACCTGTCCTAGTGTCGGGCCTGGAAGTCCTTGAAACAATTTGTCCGAGTTTTCCATGCAGGAATATACTCCATTCTGAAACTATATAACTGATTCCTTTCAATGATTGGAAGGAACTGGTTTTGTCCATTTTGTCATCCATGATTCCCTTCGAGTGCATGGATCCTATATCGTTGGTCCCCATCGGTAATCTATACTAACGATACTAGGATTAGGGTGGCCCAGAATACTTAAAGAGAAGGCTCTGTTACTGTTATTCTGGGGGGGAAAATTATCGGTTCCCTAGCTTCTCATGTTTACATAGGGATAATATTTTGTTGGTTTAAAGTGTGTTTGACTTATGAATCATTCTTGGCAGGACATCGAGAGGGAGAGAAAAAGAGGCGAGAATACTGAAGCCATGGAGGAAGACGAGGTCGATGAGGTTGCCGAAATCAAAGCTGCTCACTTTGAGGAATCAATGAAGTTCGCCCGGAGGAGTGTCAGTGATGCCGACATCCGGAAATACCAGGCGTTCGCCCAGACTTTGCAGCAGTCGAGGGGGTTCGGAAGTGAATTCCGCTTCTCAGAGCGCTCAGAGACTGCGACTGGCGCGGGATCCGACCCATTTGCGGCATCTGCAGCAGCTGGAGATGAGGATGATTTATACAGTTAAATGTTACACATTTGTGGTCCTACGACTTTTAGATTATTTATTTATGCCCCATATCATTCCTGTTCTAGTTTAAAACTCTGATGATTCAAGGGAAAAAGCGGGGAAAAAAAAACAAGCAAGAAGGGAGCCCACGATATTTATTCTTTTGCCCCTCAAAAAACTTCAGCATCTTTTTATCTTTGCTGATTGATGTTTCATTTGCTGCCTGTGGAATTTTTATTTCTAGTTATAGTTTCCTTTACAAGAAATTACAGCTTTGATGATTGTGGATTATAATGTTCTTGTGATGTTTTTTTTGCCTTGCGCAGGGTTTCTAGTGTTCTGAAATACCAGAATAATTTCTCTCTATACTATTATATTATTGAATCGAGTTGTGTGTCATGCAAGTGTTATGGCTTTACAGTCTATTGTATTTAAGAAGTTTATGGGAAGGTTTACCTGATGGATCACCAAACAAAGTTGTCACTTGATCCCCTACTGTATATCTTCTTGTATTCAAGGCTTCATCCTTCTCCGCCTGCTGTCGCCTCCACCTCCCTCCTCCCCATCCTTCTCCGCCTCTGTCACTCCCTTCGCCTCCTCCCTAGCCCCATCCGCCCCTTCTCCCTCATCCCCAGCCCCGCCTCCGCCACCTCCCTCCGCCGCCGCCACCACCTCCCCACGTGGCCCCTGTCTCTGTCTCCCCCGCCGCCCCATCTCTTCTCCAATCTATCTTTATCTCTCTCTATATATTTTTTTAATTTGTGTGTTAGATGAAGGTAAAATTATCTTTTTCTTTTTTTAAGTAACCGTTTGATAATTTGTGATAGTTTTTTAAAAGTGTCAAAGTTTGCGTAGCATTTTGCAAAAATGAAAGTTTATGATATTTTTTTTCAAAACAGCTGAAAGTTCTTGGTCTTTTGTTGAATTGTTGCCTCCGATCTTCTACAGGGTGACTTGCTTAACTAGGCTCTCTCCCTGTTCTCAGACATGAATTAAAGAGGAGAAAAGAAAACCAAAATAAGAAAATCTATTATTTTTGCAATCTATTTCTTAATTTAATGGATTTTATTTTCTCGTCCCTCTCCCACAACGTATTTTCTTTTATGGTTTCATTCTCCTCTAGAAACAAACCAAGAAATTAAGACTGGTCATTGAAGCACCTGATAGGTTTTGGTTCTCGACAATTAATTTTAGAATTTTTTTTTTTTGATTTGGACCTCCTTTTCCTAGTACTTGTATGCTTTATGCTTAACATTTTCTAATGTTAAATTCTAGTCATAATTAACGAATCGACACTGAGATGCACCTATTCAACAACACATATTATAACATTTATTCTGATTAATGAAATTGTTTATAGGTATTCACTTAGGTCCTGTTTGTTTTCTTGAAAGAGAAAAGAAGAGAGACAACTCTGCTGTTTGGTTTTTGGAGGAAAGAGTCCTCTTCCCCCGAAGAGAGCTCTTATTCTCCTCAAGAAACATACAAGAAATTAAGACTAGTCTCGTTGAAGTACCGGATAGGTTTTTGTTTTCAACAATTAATTTTAGAACAATTTTGTGATTTGGACTTTCTTTTCCGAGCACTTGTATGCTTTATGCTTAACATTTTCTAATGTTAAATTCTAGACATAATTGGCGTGTTTGAATTGAGAATGGAAAATGGGAAAACTTTTCTTCTTTTTTCTTTTTCTCTTTTACACCTCCTTTTTACACTATCATTTGTTCACTTTCAGGATGCAACAGTTAATTTTGTGGTCATGTAAATCTCACATGTATTAAGTTATAACTTAATGCATTAAATTTTGATGTCATGTAAGTCCCATTTGCAGTTCAATTACAGTTCAAGAACGTCACTTTAGAAAAAATATTTAATTTAATATTATTTTTTAGTCAAATTTGTGGTCAACTATTTCACTTTCACTTCTACATTACTAACCAAACACCAAAAAATACAATATACTTTTCACTTACACTTTCACATTACAATCAAACATCAAAAACTTATTTTATAAATCCCAATTTCTCATTACACTCTCACATTTTTCACTCCCAATTCTCACTTCCCATTTTCCTCTCATTTCTATGAATCCAAACAAGCATGAGGCACCTATTCAACAACACATATTCTAATATTTATTCTGATTAATGAAACTGATTATGGGTATTAACTGAGGCCCTGTTTGTTTTCTTTTTGGGTGGGGGGGCGAGCAGAGAGAGAGAGCTTTCTTCCTCAGCTCTGCTGTTTGGTTTGTAGAGAAAGAGATCTCTCTTCCTCCAATGTGGCGATGACGTGGCGGAACACTAATTTTCTTCAGCCTAAAATTGGGCTGGAGAGAACTAGAGCACAAGTATTAAGATATTTAAATAATTTTTAAATCTTTTTTCATTTGCTCAGCAGGAGAGCAAGAGAGGGCAATTTGTTGGTCTCAGATCTAAGCACCTCCTCCCTCCGTCTCTTGCCCTCCCTCCGTCTCCTTCCCACACTCTCTCTTGTCATCGATTTCCTAGCATCGGTCGAAGTTGGGTTCAATCTTATCTTGGCATCTCAGAATCGATCTCCTTGTTCTTGGGTTTGATCTCTTCTTTCTTAGGTTTGACCTCTTCGGTCGCTCATTGGTTCGATCACCTCCCTGCATCTTGGATTTGATCTCTTGGCCCCCTCTTGACCCCAATCTCCTTGCTCTGTTGTGGGTTCAATCAAGTCAGCCGGTGGTGGGTTCGATCTCGTGCCTGCGTCTCAGACTTGATCTGTTGTCTCCCTTTTTGCCTCAATCTCCTCGCTCTCTTAAATCATAATCCATTCCCCCAAGTTCCTGTCTCTCCCCCAAATTACAATTGTTGGCGATGGAGGGCCTCCCTCCAACTTGATGGTAATAATGAAGGTTGTCTGATCCACTGCCCTTCCTCCAAGGTATTACTTGGCGGTGGTTTTCTCTGTTGCAGTTTTGGTTGTTCTCTGAAATCTTTTGATTTTCTCTATTGCAATGTTGCTTGTTTTCTTACTTTATGAGATAAAATTTCTTAAATTCCTCATTTTTTTCACTGTGATCTGTGCTAAGGCAAGATGTTGATGAGAACTCTAATCTATATCAATTTTTTCAGCTTGAATTGTCTAAATTTTTTTAGCTTGAACTTTGATTATGCATGTACAATTTATATGTTCTGATTTAAAATCTGGGTGTTACGTGTGGTATTATGCATGTTTGACAGGTTGATATGTTAGTAATTTGACATTAACACCCTATTTTACCAATATAATAGCTAATAACTACTTTTAAAAAATAATAGATTTAACTGAAGTATGCTACTGTTTGTTGTAGTTCTTTCATTTTTTGGGTTTTGTATTTTAGTCAGGAAGTGCTATTCATTTTGTAATTGCATTTTGTTTAATAAGATTTGATATTCTTGATTAGTTAATTGATTTGATATGTCACATTGTGCTTCTTAAGATTGAGATACATATTATTTGCAGTGGTTGATTATTAGTTAATTTGATAAAATATGCATTACATGTTCCTCTTAATAATTTGTTAAGAATTAGTAGATTGGTAGTAGATAGTTTGTATTCCCTTCTTTTGTACGTTGTAAATCTGATTGTTAGCTATATACTTATTATTGTTGTTTATTTATATTTCTTAGTTGTAGATGGATTGACCTGTTGAGCTCTATGTTGAGGAATTTGTCCTCCGTATTTGTTATTTGCTTTATGGTTTGCTAAAATTTTTGTTGTTGGCTTCTTCAGAAATTGTGAATGCTATATATGTTATCTATTCTTTTCTTAGATTTTGATCAAACACGTCTCATGGACATTAGAACTGTGAGAGACATTATTTTCTTGTGTTTTTTACTTAACTATGTGACAGTTTAGCACTTTTCATTGTATATCAATTTTATTAAACCATGCATCACATGTTCCAAATTGAATGTCTTGAATGCTTGATTCCATTATCATACTTGTGAATGCTTGATTCCAGTATCACATTTTAAACCATATATCATACTATATATCCTTGATTCCAGTGCACATGAACCATATGTTTGCACATTCTTCCTGTGTGGAATTTTCATTGCTCCTATTTAATGTCATATTTCACATATATACTTCATTGAACATTAATAACACTATTGTTGAATTCCCAGCTTACAATCATTTGTTCTAATCTTTAATTTCAACATGAGAAATTGGGTACCATATGTCTGTATTTTTCCTTCATTAATTTAATTGGTGTTTGTTTAGGTTAAAAAAAACCTCACAATAAGCATCCTCACACTGCACCAACATAATTCCTCTAAGATGAATAGGTGATTAGAATTATATTCCTGTGTCATATCAATATTATGGAGAAATTTATTTTTGAAATTACATTTCTGACATGTATCCATTATCTTTTTCAGAACAAGAAGAGATTATCTAATTTTTGTTTCTGATGGATGTCTCAATTGGAAGGTGCTTTCCTTTTAAGGTTTCTTTTCTTTTTGCATGCAATTGTAAATGCCCTGCATTTTATCTTTCAGGAAACTCAAGCAATTTAATTACAGAAATTAAATAAGACAATTCAAAAGAAAGTTAAGGGCGCGATTGAAATCAAGTATGAGTTCTGTCGGCCGGTCGTGTGTTCGATCTTCAGGGCATCTCCAACACAACGCTAAAATGGAGAAAAACTCTATTTTGGTGTCAAATTTGTGCTCCAACCCGGCGTTAAATGCTAACTCTATTTTAGAGTTTGCTTCAGTGCTGCGCCATATTTGGTGCAGCACTGTAACGATAGCCCATGGTTTTTTTAATTAATTTTTTTGATGGTTTAATATTATTTAATGAAATAGATTAATTATTGGAATTGATAAAAAAATATAAAAGGAATATTCTTTTTAGAGTAACATTTGGTGCAATGGGTTGGAGTTGAAAAAAGAATTTGGTGCGACGTCAATTTCATTTTGATGAAAAATTAACTCTATTTTGAAGTAATGGGTTAGAGATGTCCTTAGTTTCTTAATGTTATGGTGAAAATGCCTGAGTTCACTCTTGTCCAATTTGGTATAAATTTTTAGAATTGAGGGACGAGGAAGCAAGTTAATTGCAGCTTTCTCATATTACTATATATTACTATAAGTGACAGTGATGAAAAGCCAATAGGGATACAAATTTGATACTGTGAGTGAGAAAAAGTAAAAGTTATGATAATAGAGATGAGGAGGCATGAAAATGCAGCTCCCCTTTATGTTATGCAGGTTGAATTGCCTTTTGTGCATGTATTAGCTTTTATGGGTTGCATGCATCAACTTTTGTGCAAATTATTCAATTTGTATGTTTTCAAGTGTCCAATTCTGTGCAGCAAATTTATCCATTTATATACATTTTTAAGCTCAAGTATATCCAATTGTGTACATGATCTTGGGAGTGATCATGTCATGTCTCAAACAGCTATGAAAGCAGCAGTAGCAGAGCAGCAAGTAGCAGTGTAGCAAGCAGCAACAACAAGAAGCAGCGAGCAGCAGCAAAAGCCATAGAATGAGCAACAGCAGAGCCAGCGAGCAACACAAGCAAGCGCGAGCAGTAGCAGCACCAATTTCTCTTCTTCTCATCATGTAGGTAATCTCATCATGGGTGCTAACACTTTCTCTTCCTCCTTATTTAATGTGCAACTAAACAATATTGGAAGTTTTAAAGAGAGGGAGGAGATCTCTTCCTTCTTTCAAATCTGACAAAACAAATATCAAACCGAGGAAGAAGGTGTAGACCTCTTCCTCTCTTCAAATTCTCTTAAACCCTCTCTTCTCTCTTCCCTCACTTCCAATAAGAACAAACAGGCCCTGAACTAGACTGAGATTCAAGAAGAAGGGACGAGCCGAAACCCAGAACAATCCTCCAACGGCTAGTTGGGTCAATAAGCACATCAGCCCCAATCCAAAGACTCTGGGCCATCATCCCATCTTAAAGAGTCTATTGGATCCCCCATTGAAAGAGGATTATTGTCACTCTAACCTTCTGGAATGCTAGGTTTTTCTTTCTTTCTTTTTTTTGTGTGTGGAGTTTTTCTTCTTCTGATTCTGCTTATTATTTCTTTTTTGTGTATCCTCTAGCCTGTAACATTGAGTCTTGTGTGTTCTTCTTTATGCAATAGGGAGAAGTCTTATATTTTATGTTTTGATTTTATCTGAACTTAACCTCCTCCTCTCTTGCAGACAAGCTTACTCATCAACCATTATCGTCACTAGTTTAGGGGGCACTTGCAACAAATAAGTGAATAGCCATCTCAAACTAAGTTTGATAATTTGGGAATGCAAAGTTTATAAATGAAGATTCTGGGACATAAATACCAAGATCAAGAAATTAGTATTGAATGGATATAAACAACTTA
The DNA here is from genome assembly GCA_038442645.1 of Agave tequilana. Lineage (NCBI taxonomy): Eukaryota > Viridiplantae > Streptophyta > Magnoliopsida > Asparagales > Asparagaceae > Agave > Agave tequilana. The sequence goes on along the minus strand of JAVJIF010033279.1, from coordinate 137,353 downwards.
TTCTTTGCATCTTCTCTGTAATCCTAAGCAAAATTTTGGGAACAATATGGCAGTATAATACATTCTTGTTAAATTATGGATACAAGACATGAACTAAAATATTGAGAAATTAGAGGTCTACGTAAGTCTCTTGCATATTAACATCTGGGTGACGAAGAGCACAACTTGCAATGATACTCAATAGCTTATTTCTATGCTCTCCTACACAACAGCAAAATGAAAAGCATACATTTATGTCAAGTTGACAACGGAATTTCTAAGAGAGAACCAACTGTAAAGTCCAGAGTCCTTATGCTGGAAAAGAGAGAGAAGACTATGGTGCTGAGAGAGCATTGTTGAAACAATAATATTTGAGGCAAAGAGCTCTTGAAGACGATACTCACTTAAAGAAGAAGATGTCACAAGCTTCAAAGTCAACAACTTGGTTTGTAGTTGGATTTTTTTGTGTGCGCAAAGAATGTCAGTGTAGTAGTCAAAATTTGACTCACGTCAATACCACGACACGTGGTTAATGACAAGAACATGAACCGACTCTTGGGAACCCATTCCAAAGTCTCCGCCACCTCCTATCAGAAGACATCCTTCATCCACAGCTCCGAGGCCATCCTGCCTCCCGAGGCGCTCCGACTCCAATCCAAGAGTCTCGCCACGTTGCAGAACTCCCTCCATTCAACGGCAAATCGAGATGGATCCCACAGATCGTGAAGGCGGTTAAGCACCCTTATTTCCCTCTCGTCCAGTACTCTGTAATGACCCTACAGTTCATCAAGCAGTTGGGGATAATGATGGATGATCCTCCAGCATATCAATCCTAACGATCGAGACTCAACCCAGATGGTTATAAGATCAGCGGATTCAAATCGAATGGTTGAAGATTTGAATGTATCAAAATCTACTCCACCGCCTCTGTCAGGTACAAATATGCCTCTTTCTCCAACGAGAAGATGGTCGCTTCCCTAATCCTCCGAGCACATACCACGCCACGCTAGCAGTTTTCTTCTGCCAGTCTACCACTACATTACACCGACAGTTTCCTTCTTCTCGGTCCTCCATCCCTACCGCCTATTGATTCTTACACCCGAGGATCTTAGGTCGGTATCACACCGGTGCTCCTAACATGAAAGACATTTTTTTTTCCTTTAGTGTGCTCTAACAGTGGATTGGTGACGTTTAATTGCTTGTGGCGGAATTTTGTTTACCACAGTCAAGCTGAAAGAGAAGAAAGCAACTTACAGAGAGAGGTACTACTTCATTTTCTACTTTTCTTTTTCATGCACAACAATCTTGGGATTTATCAATTAGCAAATCTTCTATTGAAATACATTCCATCACTTGTGCGCCTTGCAATTTTAGAGCGAACTAAGCATAGAGAAACTTCTTTGAGATAATGCAAAACATGGAAACTCTCATTAGTTCATTAATATGATATCTTAGCACAAATATAAAAGTTGTAATATATTATAACTTTCACGTGAGTCGTCGGATCTGATAGAGATCTAGTTTTATTTGATTTGATCTATCAGATCCGACGACCCACGTGAAAGTTCTCACAGAAATCCGTGAGAACCGTTCTTAAAGGATCAGCTCCCTATATATATATATATATATATATATATATATATATATATATATATATATATAGTTGGGTGTGTCCCATGCATCCTCTCCTAGTATAGGAGAGAGAGAGTTTATCAAATATATTGATGACATGCTTTGAACTTATATCTGACCATCTCTCCTATCAAATTCCCCTATGCAATAGATTTTGCAAAGCAGAAGGTAAATTTTGGATTCATTCCCCTCCACATAAAAGACAAATGAAGGATCGAAGCTGTCATGGTTTTTCCTTTACCGGGCATTGAGATAACGGGTATAGACCCAATTGGAGGGGGCCCGTTTGTGTGAGGACAGAAAAATCATCGAGCCCTTTGCGGAGCCAATCAGATCACTACTCTAAACTATCATGGTATTCTCAACCTTCCCTTAAAATATTCAAATCCCCAAAATACTACCACAAACTACTCATCAAATTCTAAAAAAATTACCTTCCGTCAGCCTGTCGTTCTAGTAGCTATCACGAGACTATCATGACTTTTTTTATGACGAAATTGCTCCGAATCTAACATTTTTTTTATCACTTTCTAGTTAAAATTAGGTTGTAAAGGTAAGGGTATTTATGTTTTTGCGCTAGCACCGTTAACGCCGTTTAGGATCAAAGTGGGAGAAATATAACTTGTGGTAGTATTAGAAAATTTAATAGTTTAAGATTTTTTTTTAAGAATATAATGATAGTTTATGATAGCATTAAGAAATTTAGCCTGAATTTCACGTGCTGTTGACTTTCTATTGTAAAAATGCACATATTGCTTCTACATTGGCTTTACTCTACACATCTAAACTCTAGAAATATGCTTAAATTGTATTCATATCTGTTTGGATTTGATGTAAATATTGAAAGGCAGCAAGTATTATATAAAACATTTAAAATTGCTTCGTGATGATCGATGCTATCAACATCCAAAGCTACGTTGAAATGACAAAATGGCTTCGGGTTTTTGAACAAGACGTACATATATAGCTCTTTGATTCCCACTTTCAAGCAATCTTTAGCACTAGAGAGCAACCAGGGTTGTTCTCTAGATGATGATGATCAAAATGGAAAGTGCAATCATGGCCAAAGAGGAGAACTGGAGCATCATCATGCGCAACAGTCTTTGAGACTAATGAAAGGTGTAGACCAATTTTTATGTGTTTTGATTTTTTTTTATTTTCCCTTTCTCTTTTGCATTTTTCTTTTTTCTCTGTTTTCTTTCTTTTTAATAAACAAGGTGAACAACTCATATTATTTATCTAACTGCTATATCAAAACGCGTGCCCTGTTTCTAACATAGTGTCACATATAAATATGCCATATGCTAATTGTAGTGGTCAAAATTTGATTCCTTTCAGGATCGTGACACGTGTCCAGTGATTGGAACATAAACTCACTCCCGGGAACCTATTCTGAGGTCTTCGTCACCTCGCATCAGGAGATATCATTCATCCACAGTTCTGAAATCACACCGTCACTCCCTCTCTAAAGACATCTCTTGCCCTCTGAGTCCGAAGCCATACAGCCACCCAGAGTCAGCTTAACTCCGGACCGAATATCCTGCCACGTGGCAACTTTATCCTTTATCACAGCCAGATCGAGGTGAACTTCTTCGAATCGTGAAATCTGTTACGTGACTCTATCATACTCCCCATCCAAAGTCTCCTTACAACTTGGTAAGTAGTTGAAGATAGTAATAGATCACCCTTCCAGCACACAAATCCTAACTACCCAGATATGGTCTCAGTGGTTAGAAGGATCAGCAGATTTGAACCAAGCAGTAAAATATCTGCATCTATCCACATTCACTCCTCCGCCTTTGTCAGTATAAATTCATCTCCTTCTCCAATGAGAAGGATGTCACTTCTCTAATCCTCAGAGCATATACCACACCACATTGGTAATCTCTCTCTGCCAGTCTATTACCACTACACTGACAGTTTTCCTTTGTCGGTCCTCCCCTTATCGACTACTGATTCTCACACTTGATGGTCCGACACCACACTAGTGATCCTAATAGAAAGGTGTCTTTCTTCTCAGTGTGCTCTGATAGGTTTGATCGAGGGTGTCTAGTTGCTTATGACAAAAATTTATCCACTATAAATTGGCATTTCATTGAGATCTTGAGTTTACACTTGAGATCTTCCTCCAATCTAACCTGAACCCTTCTCAAAAAGCCTCTTCCCTAACTTTGATGGCCCCAAAAAACAAACGATCGCCCATAACGGTGCTTTGTCAAAATGAAATACCAATACCGTCGTTAGGGGCACGATCCCCCACATGTCGTTGATTGCGGGTGTACCGCAAATGACGCTAGCTCCTCCTGACAGCCAACAACGCCCGATCGTCACCGCTGTAAGAAGGATAGACCCTTCAGATGCTCACCGACATGTAGGAGAAGGTGAAGGAGCAACAAGCCTGATCAGATCGCGATCGGGAACGGGCGACTCTCGACCACAAGAATGCTGCCCCGAGCAAGAGGTACTGAAATAACTCAACGACCATCTCCAAATGCAGATTGCCGCTGTCGAAAGAACCTAGGTGCAGACGCAGCCAGAGGTTGAACCCTAAATTTGGGAGACTCAAGTCGATGGGCCCATCATGAACCTGAGGCGGTTCAGATCGGCTTCTCTCCTGTGCGAAGATTGTTCCGACAATGAAGCTAATTTGCCTCGTTTCTGAAAGAGTTCAACATGGCTAGACTCGGAGGAGGATCGAGGAGTTCCCCAACATCTGAACCTCGACAAGCTAGTCTAAAAACAGATCGAAGAAGCGAAATAGTGACTCCGTAGTGGACCAAAGCAGCTGCTGCCAAAGTCTCTGATTCCCTTCTCTTCGAAGCAATATTGGAGTGTTAGTTTTCAAAGAAATTCACAACTCCAATCTTTGACTACTATTCGGATCCAACGACCTTGTTTAACAAATCTGACATTCCCAAAACAAGATGGTGACTGATCCCTCCAACGAAGACAGGGGAGTACCTCCACTAATAACATCCCCTATATTTCAATTAAATTCCATGTATTTTATGTTAATCATCAAATAAAATTATATTTTTGCTTCTAACTGTTTCAGCTTAATCTGCTACTAGGATTACCTCTTCTCAGAGTCTCGCCAAGTTCGCTGCTCCGTTAATGGGTCATAACCCCACTCAGATATGACTATGACCCCAATTCTAATGATAAGTCTACCCCCACTCGGAGTCCAATGCTTGCACAATCTGCTGATGGGTTTCACCCCACTCAGAGATGACAATGCGATCATCTTCCTACAGGCCCCTCTCGATTAGCCTACGAGCATTCGAAACCCTTCACTGTGGGATTGTCCCCTTTCGGAGTCCCTACTCTGTTGATTGGATTGTCCCCCACTCTGAGCCCCCTAATGTTTGCACGTTCCGCTGATTGGTCTCACTCCTACTCATAGATGATAACACAAACATCAGCAATGAGCTCCCCTCATCTGACACATGTGTAGATGAACCGTTGGAAGTTCCCGTGCCAGTGCCACTCCACTGATGGGTCTCACCCTCACTCAGAGTCCAAAGTTCGCCGCTCTGCTGATGGGTCTCACCCTCACTCAGAGATGACTGCAGATCTACTTTGCTAATGGGTCTCACCCCTACTCAGAGTCTAAAGTTCACTGCTCTGCTGATGGGTCTCACCCCCACTCAGAGAAGACTGAACCCACTCTGCCGATGGGTCTCACCCTCACTTGGAGTTTAAAGTTTGTCGCTCCGCTTATGAGTCTCACTCTCACTCGGAGACGACTGTGAATGCACTCTACTGATGGGTCTCACCACACTCGGAGTCCAAAGTTCCCCGCTCCACTGATGGTTCTCACCCTCACTCAGAGACGATCACGCATCCACTCTGTTAATTGGTCTCAAACCTGTTCAGATCCAAAGTTCACCACCTCGCTGATGCGTCTCACCCCACTCGAAGAAGATTGGGAATCCACTCTGCTGATAGGTCTCACCCCCACTTAGAGTCCTGCCAAGTCCGTTATTTTATTGATGGGTCTTACCCCCACTTGGAGACAACTATGAACCCGCTCTGCTGATTGGTTTCACCCCCACTTAGAGTCCAAAGTTCACCGCTCTTTTGATGGGTCTCACTCTCACTCAGAGACGACTGTGGGCCTATTCTACTGATGGGTCTTATCCCACTCGGAGTACAAGTTCGCTGCTTTGCTGATGGGTCTCACCCCCACTCGGAGTTCAAAGTTCGTCGCTCCACTAATTAGTCTCACCCCCCACTCGGAGACGACTGTGAACCCACTTTGTTGATTGGTCTCACTCTCACTTAGAGTCCTTCTAAGTTTACCGCTCCGTTAGTGGTTCTCACCCCCACTCGAAGATGACTATGAATCCACTCTGCTGATGTGCTCATCCCCTCTTGCTCCACTGATGGTTCTCACCTCTACTCAGAGATGACTGTGAATCCACTATGGTGATGGGTCTTGCCGCCACTTAGAGCCTTTCAAGTCCGCCGCTCTATTGATGGATCTCACCCCTGAAATTACACCTAGAGGGGGGTAAATAGGTGTAAGGCTAATCAATTCAATATTTAATGCAAAATAAAAATGAGATGATGCAAACGATCACTCAAAATAGGATTAGAAGCCGTATACCAGTGAAGGGTTCTGAACTTCTTCCTCATGATTCCTCTAGATAAGAGTTTGAGGTGCTCAATGCAATCTTGTTGTAATGAGTATAAATCGACAATGAATGAATGAATATAGAGTAGATAAGAGAGACAAGAAATCAATCACAAATAAAGAGATTTGTTTCGAGGTTCGAGCCACCGCTCTACGTCCCCGCCTTCACCACTGTGAAGGATTTTCAATCCACTAGAATTTTCCACTAAAGGAATTACAATCACTATGGAGTACACAACTCCCCAACACACTCGTCTAGTTCAGAGGTAGCGTAGCAATAATACAATAAGAGCTGGGTGATCAAAAAACCACAAACTCTCTCTTGAAAACACTTCTTTACAAAACCCTAGAGAATAATATATAAGATTGAAGCTCAAGGTTTTGTAAGTGAAATTTAAAAATAGAAGAGAGATTTTAAGTACCAAAACTTGAAGAAGACTTTTGAAAATAATAGCACAAAAACTGAAAATAAAAAACTCTTTCACTTGAAATCCCAAAACTTTGATTTTTGAAATTTTTTGTTTTTGTTGTATCAAACTCAACCCTAATGACCCCTTTATATAGGGTTTTAGAAGAGCAAATATAGAATAGTTTTACCAGCATAAAAGAGGTAGAAATTGACACTCTAATACAGCTTACCTATTTTTTTAATTTAAACATGTTTTAAAATAGCCTATTAAAAAATAGCCGTTTCAGTCAAACTGGCAGACTGGCGGTCGACCGGTCGGTTGACCAGCAGATTCAAAAAATCTGACCATTAGCCCTTTGATCGATCAGTCGGTCGACCATGACAAACCGAGGCCAAACCTGCCTATATATAAGCTATAAAACAAAATATAGGAAGGAGGTACTATAAAATAAAATATAGGAAGTAGGTAAAAGCCCCCTCTCAAATGATGCTCTATTATTAAGTACAAAACATGAAACATATATGAAGATAAACATCAAAATATGAAAACATATATGAGATAAACATTAAAACAAACCCATACACTCCCCCTTTTTGTCATACATCAAAAAAGGTAAACAATCATGAAAACTCATCAATCAATAATAAAAACATTTAGTTCACCGTATATAAAAGAAAATCTATTAAAATCAAGAGTTTAGTAAAAATATCTACAAGTTTAAACTCAGTAGAAACATAATCAATTTCAATATCACCTTTCTCATAATTATCTCTAAGAAAGTGATATTGAATCTCTATGTACTTAGTCTTACTATGTTTATTTGCATTTTTACTCATATGAATAGTACTAGTATTATCACAAAATATTTTAACATGGTCATAATGTAAATCATAATCAAGGAGAGTATGTTTCATCCAAAGGACTTGTGCACAACAAGCCCCAACAGCAACATACTCTGCCTCGACGGTTGAGAGGGTTACAGAATTTTATTTCTTAGAAGATCATGAAACAAGACAATTTTCTAGAAATTGACGTGTTCCACTTGTACTCTTCCTATCCACTCTACAACCTGCATGGTCAGCATCCAAAAAACTCGTCATTGAAAATTATCCGATTTTCGGATACCACAGACCGATTCCAATAGTGCCCTTAAGGTATCGAATAATGCGTTTTACCGCAATCAAGTGGGACTCTTTAGGACAAGATTGGAATCTAGCACAAAGACATATACTAAATATGATATTCGGCCTACTAGCCGTTAAATACAACAAACTACCAATCATGCTTTTATAAAGTTTTATGTCTACAGTTTTACCTTGTTCATCCTTGTCAAGTTTGATTGTGGTAGCCATGGGAGTTTTGCTAGTCTTTGTCCCTTCAAGTCCAAATTTCTTGATGAGTTCCTTTGTGTACCTGACTTGACTTATAAAAATCCCATCACTCCTTTACTTGATTTGGAGTCCAAGGAAGTAGTCTAGCTCTCCCATCATAGATATTTCAAACTCATTCTGCATATATGATTCAAACTCTTTGCAAAGTATTTCGTTAGTAGATCCAAAAATTATATCATCAACATAAATTTGAACAATGAGAATGTCAATATCAACATGCTTAGTAAACAAAGTAGTATCTACTTTACCTTTAATAAAACCATTTGAAAGAAGAAAAGTGAAAAGTCTTTCATACCAAGCTTTAAGAGCTTGTTTTAAACCATACAAAGCTTTATCTACTTTGAAAATAAAATTTGGATGTAAAGGATCAACAAACTCGGGAGGTTGTTCAACATATACTTTCTCTTCAATAAAACTATTTAAAAATGCGTTTTTGACATCCATTTGAAAAAGTTTGAAATTTTTATAAGAAGCAAAAGCAAGTGTGATCCGTATAGCTTCAAGCCATACTACGGGTGCAAAGGTTTTCTCAAAATCGATTCCTTCAATTTGGGTGTAACTTTGGGCCACTAATCTAGCTTTATTCCTAACAATATTTACCGACTCATCCAACTTGTTCCTAAAAATCCACAAACTGATTGAGCTCTTCTTGCATTGTAAGCAACCAATATGAGTCACCCTTGGCTTCGAGAATGTTTTTAGGTTCCATATAGAAAATGAAAGCATAATGACCACACAAATCATGGAGTTTGGAGCGAGTAGATACCCATTTTGATACATCACCTATGATGAGATCTTGACTTGTAACATATCCCCAATCTTTTGGAAGTGGTTAAGATGGTTCCACTTCATCCTCTTAAACTTTACCATTAAGTTTTTACTTGTCTTCTTGGGTGGGTAAGTCCTCCAAGGATACTTTCTCCATGTCTTCACCTAAAGTGTCAATCTCTACAACATTCTTAAAAAAAACATCAGATTCTTCAAACTTAACATGCATAGATTCTTTAATTGTAAGAGAGAATTTATTGAATACTCTATAACCTTTGCTAGTATTAGAATAACCAACAAAAATAGCTTCAAAAGTCTTAGCATCAAATTTACCCAAGTTATCTTTGGTATTCAAAACAAAACATTTGCATCCAAAAACTCTAAAATACGAAACATTGGGTTTTTTTGAATAATAGATTTCAAAAGAAGTTTTATAAGACTTTTTACAAAAATAAATTCTGCTCGATATATAGCATGCGGTGTTTACGTCAGCCCATAAGTATTGAGGGAGTCCGTATTCACTAATCATAGTCCTAACCATTTCTTGAAGAGTACGATTTTTCTTTTCAACGACTCCATTTTGTTGTGGAGTTCTAGGATAAGACAACTCATACTTAATTCTATTTTCTTCGCAATAAGTGATGAAGGATTAGTTGATGAACTCACCACCTCTATCACTTCTTTTGCGCAAAACCAAAAAAACTTTTTCCTTTTCAATCCTTTTTCGAAAAATATTAAAATGCGAAAAAACTTGATCTTTATGTTCTAAAAAGAAAAAATATGTAAAATGGGAAAAATCATTAACTAAAACAAAAACATAGCGATTTCCATTTAAAACTTTTAGTTTTAGTAGGACCAAACAAATCCATATGGATCAATTCTAATGGCCTAGATGTCATGATATCCTTGATTGGTTTGAAAGAGGACTTGGTTTATTTTCTAAGTTGGCACGCATCACAAATGCGGTCTTTTTCAAACTTCAAGTAATGAATACCCTTCACCGATTCCTTAGAATTGATTCTAGATAGATGGTCAAAAGATACATGGCCTAATCTTGTCATAACCATGAATCCTTATCAAAGCATTTAAACATTTAGCTTTGCAATCTAAAAGCATTTAAACATTTAGTTTTGCAATCTAGATTTAACACATCAATAATATATACATTATTTTCACGAAATTCGAAAAGAATGCAATCACTAATTTTACAATCAAAAATCTTACAAGAAAAATCATCAAAAATAACTTTGAAACCACGATCACATAGTTGACTAATACTAAGTAGATTATGTTTAAGACCAACTAAAATAATATTTTCAATTAAGGGAGATATACCAATCTTGATGTTACCTATACCGATAATTTTGCCCTTGGAATCATCTCGGAAGGTGACGGTGCCACCTTCATCATACCTTGATTGGGTTGCAAAATTGTTGATGTCTCACGTCATGTGCCTTGAGCAACCGCTATTAAAATACCACCGCTCCCTACGTCTTGGAGCCTTGGTGTGTACCTGCATCAAATAATGGAGTTGTTAACTTTGGTACCCATATTTTCTTGGGTCCTATGATGTTAGTACTTCGAACCCAAACATGATTATTAGTACCATTTATACAATCATAACAAAATTTAGCTAGATGACCATTTCGACCACAAAAAGTACATTTATAAATTCTACCATACATGAAAGCATGATGTGCATGAGCATGCTTGACGTGTGATTTAGAAGTGTGAGCATGTGTAGTATGAATGTGTTTCTTTGAAGCATTTTTTTGGAAAACATGTCTTCTAATTTAGCTTTATTAAACTCACATTTCTTTAAAACACTTTCCAAATTGTTGATTTTAATTTTTAAGATAGAAATTTTATTTTCATCAATCTTGGGAAACTTAGCTTTACATGGAATCTTGTATGCATCAAAATCCTTTTGTGTTGATAAAAGAGTGGATGACAAATTATTTTTTACTTTGGAAAGAGTAATAACTTTGTTTTGAAGAACTTCATTTTCTTTTTCATATTTAGAAATTTTTTCTTTAAAGAATCATAATTATTTGAAAGTTCTACAAATGCATTTACTATAACATCTTTAGTTAATTCACATTCATTAATAGATAGTACAGAATTTACCTTGCATGTGTTTGCCACAAAACACATGTTTGCTGTGTTCACCTCTTCTTCGGATTTACTTTCTGAATCCCATGTGGTTTTGAGAGCTTTCTTCATGAATGACTTTTTTTACTTGATTGAAGGAGATAACTTGTTTTTGAAATCAAGACATTCGGTCATGATGTGTCCGGGTTTTCGATAGTTGAAGCAGATGATTTTCTTTTCCTCCTTTCCTTGCAATCGTCTCCTATGGTTGTACTTTGCTTTGTTGTATGTTCTTCTTACATTTCTTATGAGGAGAGATAGTTCATCGTCATCATCTTCTTCTTCATCATCGTCGGAGATGGCGGGAGTAGACTTGAAAGCGATAGTCTTCTTCTTTTGTGGCCTCATTTCTTCTCTTGCCTTTCTCTCCATCTCATGAGTCTTAAGGTTGCCGATAAGACCAATGAGCTCCATCTTGAAAACACTTCTTTATAAAACCCAGAGAATAATATATAAGATTGAAACTCAAGAGTTTGTAAGTGAAATTTAAAAATAGAAGAGAGATTTTAAGAACCAAAACTTGAAGAAGACTTTTGAAAATAATAGCACAAAACTGAAAACAAAAAGCTCTTTTACTTGAAATCCCAAAACTTTGATTTTTGAAATTTGTTGTTGTTGTATCAAACTCAACCCTAATGACCCCTTTATCTGGGTTTTATAAGAGAAAACATAGAATAGTTTTACCAGCATAAAATAGATAGAAATTGACCACTAATACAGCTTGCCATGTTTTATTTAATTTAAACATGTTTTAAAATAGCCTATTAAAAATAGCCATTTCTGTCAAACTGGCAGACTAGCAATCGACCGGCCGGTTGACCTACAGATACAAAAAATATCTGATCGTTATCCCTCTAGTCGACCGGTCGGTCGACCGTGACAAACCGAGGTTAAACCTTCTTGCAGTCGATCGACCGCTCGGTCAACCGCAACGGGGACCGGTCGATCACCCGGTCGATCGGAAACGTGTACAACGTGCACACCCCCAATTGTCAGAACTTCAGTCGACCATTCGGTCGACCGTTCTGGCTTGTAATAGGCACGGTCGACCATCTGGTCAACCGACCTTAGTCAAAACAGAAAACCAGCCTAAAATACATTTTGAAAATATGTTATGTTTTGAAAAGATTTTTGTAAGGTTTTGAAATATAGAAAACTAAGTATACTGAATATAAAACAAAGCATATTTTATAAAGGTTTGATAATCAAAAGCTAAAAACATTCTTTTAAAAAGCGTGCAATTTATGTGTATGTGTTTCTGAGCTTCAAATATATATTCTAATTTTTAACCAAAAAAACTATCAATAAGATGAGTCTACAAGTAGGCGTCTCTGAAACTTGATATTGAGCAGTGATTGAGCTAGAGCCTAATATCCCATGCCTGAGAATTGAGCCATCAAAACCTGTACCAACCTGAAATTCATTCTTAAAGTTATATTAGTACCAAATAGCTTTTATAAGGTTTGTTATCATCAAAACACATAACCCGGGATTATAACCTTTGGGCCAACAACCGCAACTCGGAGACAACTGCAAATCCACTATGCTGATGGTCTCACCCCCACTCAGAGTTCTGCCACTTTCTCCACTCCGCTGATGGGTCTCACCCTCACTCGGAGATGACTGTGAATCCACCCCGCTATGGGAATACCGTAATCGGAGATAACAAAGCAAACTCACCAAGACACTACATACTCAACTGACTATACTGGAGATAGAGATCAGTACTCCGGAGAGAAATGATCATATCAGTTCCAAATGCCTATGGTAAAAGCAAACCAAGCAAGATCCAAATATAACCAATTTCATTCCAAAAAAAATCTTTCATTGTATTTTATTGTGTTATATATAATGAGTGTAATTCAAATATTCATATACATCTCTGTGTACATTTTTGAAAAAGAAATACAAAAGATTCGAATGAAGATAGAGATAAAGAAGCCTTCTAACAGACTCTGCTCCCTCACTTTCCCTCTGCGAACTTTGACAAATGCGGCAAAAGGGGCATCTGTAATGTTCAAAATTTGATCATTTCAGGATCGCGACATGTATCCAGTGCTAGGAACATAACGCTCTCCAGAGCCTATTCTAATGTCTCCGTCACCTCCCACCAGAGACATCATTCATCCATAGTTCTGAAACTACACCAGCACTCCTCTCTAAAGACATTTCTCGCTCTAGAGTCTGAAGTTATATAACCACTCGGAGTATGCTCAACTCCGAACCGAATATCCTGCAATGTGGCAACTTTATCCTTCACCATAGGAAGATCGAGACAAAACTTTTTCAAATCGCAAAATCAGTTATGTGACTCTATCCTCCTCCTCATCCAAAGTCACCTTACAACTCAGCAAGCAGTTGAAGATAGTAAGAAATCACCCTTCCAGCACACCAACCCTAACTACTTGGATACGGTCTCCGCGATTAACAAGGATCAGCAAATTCAAACCGAGTAGTGGAAGATCTGCATCTATCTACATCTATTCCACCATTTCAGTCAGGTATAAATATATCTCCTTCTCTAATGAGAATAAGGCCATTTTTTTAATACTCAGAACACATACCACACCATGCTGACAGTTTTTCTCTGCCAGTCTGCTACCACTATACCGACAGTTTCTCTCTGCCGGCCTCTCCCCTTACTGCCTACTAATTCTCACGAATGAGTATCTTAGGCTGGCACCACACCGATGCTTCTAATTTGAAAGACGTTTTCCTTCTCTGTGTGCTCTAACAAGTTCAATCAGGAGCGTCCACTTGCTTGTTGTCACGCCCTGCTTTTCAAAATACAGAGTTTGGGTATGTGACGATGGCCAGCATACTCACGAAGAGAGAAATCTCTTCCGTGAATACCTCACACTATAGTAAATGAGCTAAATTCTCGCATACATATACATAACGCAACCAAAAGTTTCATTTAACCCTAAAGGACGAGTTTTGTCTCGTGAGGGTTTTCAGTGAATTACACCCACAAAATCCAAAAAGAAAGAGAAATAAAGTGTTAGTATTTTGAAAAGTATTTTGAAAAAGAGAGAAAATATTTGAAGTATTATTGTAAGAGTTCAAGTAATCTATAAGTTGTAGGAAAATTGAATTTTTCATTTCTAAATTAACTCTATCCCAAAGTTGTTATAAATCAAGGTAAGGAGTCAAACTGTATTTCTCATCTAGTCTATTACTTTACCCTAAATCATATGCACCTTCTTGATAGTGAAATTTTAATTATGGGTTCTTTAACTCTAACTCTTATGCCTTATTTTATTTATAAATATTATTTTTTTGTGGTATTATTTCTTAGTTCTATTAGGCTTACTAATCTGTCAATGTAACGAGCCTTTCATTGGTGACTATCAAACCAGACGGTCTTAGCGCACCAGGTGAGAAAACACCCCAAGGACTTAAGGACTCGAGCAAATAAGGTGACAAAGCTAAAGATTTTATTATATGGACAACTTTTAAGCATGAATACTTATGTTTTATGAAGCACAAATACCCTGCTTAATCAAAATTTTGATATATATATTTTTCTTTTTTTATAAGACATAAGAATCTTTATTTTTGAACCCTAAGTGTGTAAGTGTTATAAAGTTGCATATTTCATCAAGATAAAGATCAAGACAATTACTTTTTCAAGTTTTCTTCCTAACCCTAGAAATCAAACAAATAATCTTATTTTGACCAAGTATAAGAAATCCTAATTATAATTTTCTTATTCCTTAAAATTGACTTAATTTCTTATAAAAAAAATGTCAAAATATTGTTCCTCTTTTCAAAAAATTTTAAAGGCAAAGAAAATGTTAATTTTTTTATTTTTATTTTTTAAATAAAAAGAAAATCTATGTTATGTTAGAACCCTCCCCACACAAGTCTTATGCATTGTCCTCAATGTATGAATGAATGCATGAATACATGAAAAAGAAGAAAGGGAAGAAACATATTAGCTTAAGGTGGTGGTTCCAGCGGTGGTCGGATTGGGCCAAGCGTTGCTACCCAATCAAGATAATGTGGTGGTTCATGGGACCCACCTTTATTGATCTCTTTTTATGTACATAATTAAAATCTCAGATATGAATAGGATCATGAAAGACCCTATACTGAAACTCATTCCCTTTACATGACCAGTCTTGAAAAATCATCACGGAGTCATTATGGTCTATACCTATGTATAACAAAAGAATGTGACTTTGTGTAATAGTTGACTTGGGCTCAAGAATGATAGATTCGGGAACCAATACTAACTCGTGAAAATTAACTTTGGGTTCGAGAGTCAGTTTTGGTTTAAGAGTTGAGTCCAAATCTAAGAATTGAAATTCACATTCTTTTTTCATCAATGGAATGTAACTATCCAAAATTGGTGATTCAATTTCTAAATCTATAGGTATAGGAATAAATGTTGGCTCAGAAAATTGGTCCAAATTGGGTAAGGATACCGGAGTCAACATAGATTCGAAGATGGAAACTGAATTAAAAGGTTGGGGATAGGGGTCATATTCACATTCAAATTCAATCTCATTGAATAAAAAACTTGCCAATTTGTCCAAGGTTTAGAGTTGGTCAAGTTAAAATTTGTGTGATAAAATTAAATCTTGGTCAAAATCTTCAAGATTTCATGATTTTTTATTTTCATCAGTATTGCTAGAAGTGTCGAGAATAGTCAAAGATTAGGTAGAGAGAGTTTTCTTATTCCTACGCATGTTTTTCAATCGACTAAGTCTTGCTTCTATCATATTTAAAGGATCACTTTGGAATTGAATCATGGATTCCGTACTCTTTTCTAAGTCGGTATGTTCTTCTTGAAAAATAGAGTAAGGATCTTTGATTTGAAAATTTTGACTGGATTTTGAGTCTTTTAGAATTTGAATTCGTCACTCAGGCTCTTCTAAAGCTTCCATCCTCTTTTCCAGTCAATTGACTCTTCTAATGGTTGTTCGGGAGAAGGAGTATATGAAGCTGGATGTTGGTAAGGTGGTTGACTATATGACTCGGGGGAGTTGTATCCCCACTGACCCTGTGAAGAGTGATGATGATTGTTCTAACCTTATTCATAGTATTGGGATTGGGACATATATTGATTCGGATAAGACCAATTCAGCATACTTAGTTGGTTAAAGTTATGATATGTTGGGTTGGTAATATCCGAGTCAAAAGAGGTCGGGTAATATGGATCACTATTTGCATATGAATAATTGTAATTATAATCCATATCACCAAGATGTCAGAAACAAAAAATAAAAATAAGCAAACAAACAAACAAATAAAAAGGAAAAAAATCTAGCCTAAGTTAGGGTAGACCTCAGACCTAGACGACTCTTAACTAGTTAGACTGTTCACGAGGGGTATATTGCAGAATCTGATCACAAGTTAATCGGTTAGGTAGGGGCAAGATTGGTGGAAGGTATCCACGCTTAAAAGCGATGGGTCTAATTAAGTCAAACCATCAACCTTTGAGGTTTCGCCTCTCAATCCCTAACTTTTGATACCGATTTGATAAGAGTCAAATTCTAATCAACTTTCCCCTTAGGTCAGTCTCCTATTAAGTCCGAAATGTCCCTAAGGCTAACATCTACTCAGTTTTAGTTAGGCTTAAGTTAGTGAGTGAGGAGATTGTTTGTGGGCTAAGAGAGGATAATGACTTTCCCACCTTATCTTGTTTATAGGACAAGCCCTTAAATCAATTTAGTGCAACGTGTACATGTATATGAAGAGCAACACTTAAGCGATGTAAACAATTTAAAAGTATTTCTATACTACATGCTATGCGCACGTACCTTTACTCCAGCACTCTTCGACAGTACTATAAAAGATAAATGAATTAGACACGTGCCTAAATGCAAGTCTAAACTATTTTTAACATTTACAAACAATCACTTTACTGTTGAATTAAATACAATGTGCAAAATAAATTAATAAGGAAATCTAACACATGCAGAAGCTATATTTTGTAGTGTGAAAGTATCTGCAAAAACATCAATTAGTAGTCCACCACAAATGCCGTGGAAACACGACTTTTGTCGCGTTTGAGCAGCACAATTGTCGGCTCTGATGCTCTGCCATCTTGGACAAAGACGCAGAGTAGTAATATGTCAACTGCAGCTCTTTGATTTCTAAATTTAGTCCTTGCACACAAAACAAAGAAGAAAAGGTTAAATTATTTAATTAAATCAAAAAAGAAAATAAAAACTTACCGTCCCACCCCGGCATCGGCGCCAGAAATATGATTAAGAGAAAGTGCAGTGGGAATTACCATGTAGCTTTGAGTTAAGGGGTCGTGTCCATGACGAGGAATGCGATGAAAGCGTTTCGATGTATCATTTTAAAAACAAAGATTGGTGTTAGTGTTTTTTAGTTGAAAAGAAAATGAAGAGTAG
The DNA here is from genome assembly GCA_038442645.1 of Agave tequilana. Lineage (NCBI taxonomy): Eukaryota > Viridiplantae > Streptophyta > Magnoliopsida > Asparagales > Asparagaceae > Agave > Agave tequilana. Next base: position 120,018 of record JAVJIF010033279.1, on the reverse strand, counting down.
AGAAGTGATTTAAAGAAGGTTTTAGCGAAGATGACTTTTTAGAAAAATGCTTTGAGAGTGATTTTGTTATGATTTAAATTATGGAAAAGATCCGGGTTTATCCTCTCTGATATGCTCAATCTTCATTTATGATTGAAATCCTCCCAAGAATCTGATTTAATTGGCTTGGATTTGTGATTTATCTTCTCCCATCATATCCTACACAAATTAGGCATTAAGACAGTATAATTGCATGATTTATTACAGAATGGGTGTATGAATGTAATAATATATATGCAGTATATGTGTCCAAACACCGCCAGTTTTAGATCATGGGTTGGATAATTCCTCTCATGTGGCTTCAATTGTTTTGAGGCGAATGATATCACTCTGCCTTGTTGCATCAACACACAGCCCAGGCCGCGCCCAGAAGCATCGCTATGTGTCACTATCCCCCAGATCCATCTAGAATTGCTAGAACTAATATTCCTCAGTCCACTGATACTTCACTTCCTTTCTAGTAAGCTTGGTTAAAGGCTCGACAATCCTGAAAAAATTTGGAAAAACTGAAGATAATAGCCAACCAGTCCAAGTAAACTTCTCACTTCCGTGACAGACTTAGGAATTGGCCAATCTCTGACAGGTTTTACTTTGGTTGGATCCACCGAGATGTCATCCCCAGATATGAAGTGCCCGAGAAATGAGATATGGTCTAGCCAAAAAAGAGCATTTACTAAGCTTTGCATATAACTTCTCTTGTCTTAGAGTTTGCAAGACAATCCTCAAGTGCTCAACGTGCTCCTCTTTGGTCCTGGAATAGATCAGGATATCATCAATGAAGATCATGATAAATTGATCTAAGTATGGAGTAAAGACGCGATTTATCAAGTCCATGAATACCGCAGGAGCATTGGTAACTCCGAATGGCATTACAAGGAACTCGAAATGTCTTTATCGTGTCTGAAAAGTAGTCTTAGCTACAACCTCAGCTTTCACCCGCACTTGTGATAACCAGAACGACGATCACGCTTAGAGAATATTGTGGCTCCCCCCAATCGATTGAAGAAATCGTCAATCTAGGTAACAGATACTTATTCGTGACTGTGACTTGGTTCAGCTCTCGATAATAAATGCATAGTCGCTGGCTACTATCCTTCTTCTTGACTAAAAGGACAGGAGCACCCCAGGGTGAAGAACTCGGTCAGATTAACCCTTTATCGAGCAATTCTTGAATCTGCTTTTTCAGTTTCGCTAGTTCTACCGAAGTCATATGGTACATTGCCTAGGAAATAGGGGCTGTTTCAGGCAAGACTTCGATACTAAATTCAGTCTCTCGAACAGGGGGTAGCCCTGCGAGATCCTCAGGAAAGATGTAAAGAAATTCACATACCACCTTAGGCATATTAACCTGCTCCTTAGGGTTCAAGGACTCTAGCACTTCCTTCAGTTGCCTCTTCTTGAATTAGGCTTGCTTCAGAGTTACATCCCCGGTATGGAATTCAAACTTTGGTGACTGGAGACCCGAAAAGTATTTTTCTTCTTCCTACAGTCAATGAGAGCATAGGAAAAGTCAAGAGAGCATAGGAAGTGCCCAACCAGTCCATGTCTAAGACAACATCAAATCTAGAGTCGTTTATGACTATTAAGTCGGCTAGAAATTCTCTACCACATATCACTATAAGGGACTGGGTCGTCTAGGGAGGAAGAGGAAACAAATCTGTTTCAAGTCACGAGTGTCTGGAACCGATAGAGAATAGTTTAGAAGGGAATCTAAGTCACGAGTTTAGGTGAACAATGTGTATCTAGACAGTTATAGATGCTTTTTCTTATATAAGAACATGATTGTCTTTATATGGTGTGAAATTAAAATAAACCTGGCTCTGATATCAACAAAATCATGTCACACCCCGCTTCTCAAAATACGGAGTATGGGTACGAGACGATGGCCAATAGATACTCACGAAGAGGGAAATCTCTTTCGTGAATACCTTACGCTGTAGTAAATGAGCCAAATTCTCGCACACATATATAAAAGATAACCAGAAGTTTCATTTTCACATAAAAACATATATCTACAATAGTCTTTGTCTGGATACAATATTGGAAACATAACAAAGAAGAAATAAAAAGATACAATTTTGACATCGGGACATCATAACAAGACAAAATACCAAAATACATAAGATCGGAAACTTTGGACTCACGCCTGGTAGTTCTCCTGGGTTCCTTCGAGTAGTGGCTTATCAGTCTCCTCAAGCTCTGATGCTGAAAAATCAAGGTATGTTAGAAGCGGGCCAGTAAGTGCACACACGAGAAGAGAAAATAATAATATGAAAATGTGAAAGTAAAGGGGTAATATAAGTAGAGCACTGGAATGATTGAATAATAAATCTGACGGTAATATAAACTGAGAGGTAAGATACCAGCGAGAGTAACAGAACACTAGATCATGTGAAATAAGATCATGTATGTATACTATGACATGTATGTAATAAACATAAAGCATCCTGGACAAGTAATGTCATATATCATAATCATCAGGTCACAAGAACATAAGATCACAAGTTAAGAACAATATGACAAGTCCAGGAACATCATGTAGTCAAGATTATCCATGTGATAAATGATAATTTAAGTCTAATATATTTTATTATCCTAACTAATGTAGCCATCCTGTGCCCCATCCTACAGGACATTACATATCAAACAAGTGATGCGTTAGTAGATCCTGATAGCAGGGAGAAACAGTTCACTGTACTCAGGTATCATATAACATGTAATAACAGGACGCATAAATAACAAGATCACGTGTGGCATCCAAACCCACAAGGGGTCGCCCTCCTAAGCACACCTCCCTGAATTTCCCTGCTACAGTCTCCCTAGTAACCCAGTTTGGTTAGGTTTATTAATCAATGTAAGTGTAAGATAATGTGTGACTCAGTGTGACAGGATTAGAGATCAGTATCAAGAATATCAGTGTCATATAGTGATTACAATACATATTAAAATTTTGAGAAAATAGAAAATGGTGACAACATTGAGTGACAAATACATAATAGTATAAGTGATGCCAGTGCATTAAGATGTAGACATAATCATAAAATAATAATCATGATATAGGGTGACGTCAACTTACTTGTACAATATTTACTAATTTATAGTTATACTTGAATGATCGTTTATTTAACAAACATCCTATACATGCATGTCGTACAATGCATATGATCGGGGTAGGATATGAGAATTGAGATCGGAAAAGAATTTATAAACTAACAAAAGAACAAGAAGAGAGAGTATGTGTACTTGCCTGATGTCGTTGGAATCTGAATTTCCGTAACTGTATTCGGCTCTGGGTAAAATTCACGGCCTAAATATTGCGTGAATTAATTAGAGACTTGACATGTTATTTATTCAATGATAAGGTAAATGAGAATATAATTATCACTATTGATTATAATTTTGGTTGATTAATACTTCTAAATAATTCAATTTCTAAATTTTAGCAACCATTTTAAAAATATAATTTCATGATAAAATAAATGCATAAACTAATAAATTGATGTATAATGTTTACATATTACTGAATTATGAATTTTATATTTTTTGTGCTATTTAGAAATTTATTGGCAATTTTTAAATAAATGATCATTAAATAATAATTACAAAAAATATTTAATTTTATGTTATTCTAAGTAATATTACACTTAAAATAATTTTACAGAGTCTCAAATTTAGTTTGTGATTTTCTGTGAATTTGTTGAAATTTTCTCAGTTTATTTTGAATTTTTCTGAATTAACATAAACCTAAAAATCAATAAAAATCAATAAAAGGCTTAACGGGTTTGTTTGCTACAATAATGGGTCTACTGTAGTAGTGAGTTTTGGGTTTAATTCTGCTAAAATAAAATACTATAGTAATTTTCTAAATATTTTTATTATATTATATTTTTTATTTTATTTTCCTTTTTCTTTCTTTCTTTTTCGTTTTTTCTTTTTTTGTTTTTTTTATTGGGGCCGGGTTTGAGTCTGTAAAACAGACCCAAACCCGAGTTTGTTATAGGCAGGCTAGGCCTAGGCTAGCTTGGCCAGGTCCAGGCCCGCTGGTCTGGCTCGACTAGGCCCAGGCCAGCCTGGCTCAGCACTATTCTGTGCACAATCTTTTTTTCTCTTCAAATGAAATGATTAAAAATTCTAAAAAATCATGATAAATACAAGGCACCTCTTAGGTGTTTTATATAATTTTATTGTGATTTTAGCATAAGTTTTTCAAGGTGAAATTAAAGCTAAAATGCAATGCACATAACCTATTCGATAAAATGCCACAACGAACTTAAATCTACGAAAATGCAAAATAAGTTACCTAGAATGCTTCCCTTCAGTCTGAATGTTGTTTTTCTTAACCAGCACTTCAAAGATTCGAGAGAGAAAGAGAGAGTGTAGTAAAAAAGGGAGAGAAGCTTGTGTTTCCAATTTTGCTAGAGATAGTGAATTGTCCAATATGGGCACCACACACATCCCTAAGCCACCCCTAAGGGTTAGGCTACGTGGAAGGAGTGGTGGGTTCAGTTAGGATGAGTTAGAATGAGGGGGAGAAAGTGAGGGAGAAGTTAGAGAGGGTGGGGGAAGTTGGAGAGGATGAAGGGGTTAAAGAGACGTTTAAATAAATGGGTTTGGGCCTTTAAACAATATACTAATATGGCATCATGGTTAACTTCAAAACCTAGTGTTTGCAAATAATTTTTGGATTTTATTTTTATTATTTTTATTCATTTATTTATTTTTATTTTTGCCTTTTCTTAACTCAATTAAATTCCTATTTAATTTGGAAAAATTCCTAAAAGTTTTAAAAATAGAAAATATTATTTTAAACATTACTGGGAAATTAAATTCATGAATTTCTTCCCTGATTGTGAATTAAAAATTCGGAAGTCGTATAGTGACATAGATTGGTCACGAATTTTGAAAATCTTTAATTAATTTAGAAAATTTTTGGAAAAATATAGAAAATCTGAAATATTAGAAAATATTATTAGAGTTAAAGTAGACTTAGTTTAGACCATCAGAATAGGTATTTATACCATACTGACCATCAGTAGAAAATACCGATGACTGGCACCGAGGGTTACACTTGTGGCGGAGATTACTAATTCCTAAATTGTAAGTGTTGTTTGATCATTTAAAAAGTAATAGTTGAAATTTGCAATAGGTCTCACTATATTTCAAATCGATTGAAATAAATTTTCGGTTTCTCAAGTCTAGTGCCTAATTCTTTTTAACTTTTATAAGAAAAGTGAAGATGATTCAACTAGGGTGTAATTGGTGTTGGTTTTTCATGAGTGGTCTTATCATTTTTGAAATAAAATAAATGTTTTATTAACAAAATCAAATGTTTGACCATTACCTTGACCATTACCTTGACCATTACCTCAAGGGCAGACTTCTATGAAAAACGAATGCAGAAAAGCAGTTTGGAGAAGCAAGAAAACTTGGCTTTATCTCGATTCTCTCTTTAATTTTGCTCTTATATGATCTCTCTTGATATTGTTGACATAAATATTAATGATATAGATACTTGTAATGATCAAAAATTGACCCTCATCAAGATGGTGACACGTGTCAAGCAACCGAGCACCCCGTTCAAGGCTTCTGCATCATTCAATTCATCCAGTAGCATTCACAACTCTAGATCCTCCCAAGTCCGCCCTCCATCCCTAAGACGCTCCATCCAACAACTCCGTCACTCGGACATTCCGGATCTCCCTCTGTCCCGAAAACCCTGAAAACCGTTAGTTCGAGCTCCAGCGACAGATCATCCTCAATCTCCGCCGTCACTTACACAACCCAATCCTCTTCCACGTCATAACGTGTAACGCCCCTCAGCACGAGCAGTTATGGATAGTGGCAGATTTCTCGACATGCGATCCCATCAGACCAGCACCATTGACGTTGCCGCTACAATGGGCAAAACATGCAGATCTCACCCACAATCATTTACCGCCAGTCTAACAGCTCAGTGGATAATAAGTAGTCCTCTTCTCCCAAGGAAGAGGAGGTTGGACCTCGGAAATTCGAATTCTGAAGTCCTCCTCCTCGTGATTTTTCCAGTTAAGAGTTTTCACGTAAAATCATATGTGTTTATATTGTGCTTACTTACGTGCATTTCACTCCTAATTTTCAATCTTGCTTGTGGTGAGGATCGACCGTCCAATCACTTGTGGTGAAAAATCATTACCACAAACTGGTACTTTTATTAAGAGCTGAGTCCCTACATTCAAGATATCCCTCCCCAAAACTCAAAAGTTTTCCAAAAAGCCTCTCTTACAACGCCAATAGCCCCAAGAAAGAAAGCTCACCCTCAATGGTGCCATGACTAAAGACAAGGCCATCAACATTGTCGCGGCATGGTCCCACACAGGCCATCTATCAGCCGCATACCACCGAGGATACCGGCTCCTCCACATCTCAGGGGCAGCTGCCAGTGTCCAACTACCATAGAAGCACGAAGACCAGCTACTTTAGATGCTTGCCGACATAAAAGAGTAGATGAATGAATAACAAACCCAATCTAATCACGATCAGGAGCAGGTAGCTCTTGACCGCAAGAATACCATTCGTGAGTAAGAGGATTGAGGTAACTCAATAACCAACTCCGAACCAACAAGCCGACATAACACCATTTCACTCCATTGAGACTTCCCATCAACGAGATTTTTAACACCATCAAGGACCAACTGTGGGTTAGGTGCCCGAGACTAATCCGGTATGACCCTACTTGCTCCTTAGAGTGGAAGAATATTGCTCCTACTATGACAGTAAGGAACACAAGACCATCTATTGCTGGGCTCTCCAGAAGTACCTAAAAGAGCTCGTCCGATAAGGCTACATCAAAAAGTACATCCTTACTCCCGAAGCAGCCTTCGAATCCAGACAACTCAACGCTTCACTACCTACCCAGCCACAACACTTGATCACCCAATATAAAGCAATTAAGTAATCTCACATTTCCAAGAGCAGGATAATACTTCTATCCCTTCCTGTATTTCAATTTCATTTATTCTGTCTCAATATTGAATAAAATAACATTTCTGCTCCTAACCATTATAGTCTTCCATGCTAGACGTTTCGCTAATGGGATCTCCACCACTCAGAACTACTCCGCTGCTGAGATTTTTTTCACTTGGAGTCAGTCCTTCCGCTGATGGGATTCCTTACTCCGAGGACTGTGTCAAGAAGTTCCACTGATGAGATTTCTCCTACTCGAAATCCCTTTGCTACTTGGATTCTCTCACTCGGAGTTAATTCTTCTGCTAATAGAGTTTTTCTCACTTGGAGGACTGTGTCTATACGCTCTACTAATGGGATTTTGCCCACTCGAAGACGGCAACACAGACTTGCCATGGGCTTTTTCTCGATTAGCCTACGGGAATCAAAACCCTCCGCTTGGGATTTTCTCACTTGGAGTCTCTACTCTACTACATGAATTTTTCTCTCTCAGACCCGTTTGATGTTTTGTTGATAAGATTTTTCCCACTCGAAAACACAAATAATAGCTAGGGGCTCCCCTCATCCGATCCACGGGCGAATGAACCCCCAGGCAGTTTCCTTCTGTCAGCTCAAAGCCGGATCACCACTCCAATGCTGGGATTTCACTCACTTCGAGTCAACGCATCCAATCTGTCAACGGGTTGTACCCCTTCTTCAGGTCCCTACCAAGGTCACAGCTCCGTTGATGGGATTTTTCCCACTCAGACCTAACTGTGAACCAGACTCCACTACTAGGATTTTTCTCCCTCAGAGGCCCAACTCCGCAGCTTGGATTTCCCCCACTCGGAGGTTCAGATCGTCACTCCGCTAATGGGATTTCCCCCACTCAGAGTTGACGAATCCAATCTGTCGATAGGTGACACCTCCACTTCAGAACCTTTCTAAATTTGCAAGTAAGCATTCTGGAGATCCTATAATTACACGGAATATATGATATATTGATGGAGAAAAATCGCGCACAAAAAGTGTAGTTTTGAAATCAATATTTAAAGTGTGTGTGCTTTGGCTTCCTCGACACTTCTGTTATAGCATAGAGGCTAAAACGAGTCAAATCCACAAGGACGGGAGGCGATAAAAACTTACATGGTATGTTCACGTGTATGTTAAGTATTCTTCAATGTTTGAAAGAATAAAAAGGAAAGAAAACAAAGAATGAAAAGAGAAGAGTACTGTGAAACATGAAGAAGTAGGAAACATAGAAAAGATAGTTTTTGTAATTTTTGATATATTTCTAAAATAAAGTAAAAGGAGAAAGAAAACCCATGGCTACTAACTACTAATGGCTCCACTAACTATGCTAACCTTTTAGTGATAGTTGCCTCACATGTATCCTTAGCCATCACTAGTTCTTGGTTCAAGAGCGTTTCAAAGCATGACCCATAAGATAACTTTCACATCCAAACTCAATAAAACAAGTGCAGTTACACTTAAACTATCAAAACTAAATAAGAGCAAGCATGAAATAAAGTAAAGTTAGCTTGTTAGAGAGTTAGAATGTTAGAGTGTTAGAATTCATCATCACGAGTCATCAATGGCTCTTGTAAGAGCAAGGCCAAGTAGAGGCTATTAGATTCATGTGGATTATCATGTAAGAAATAAGCAAGTTAATGGTTAATGGTTAGTTGTCATGAGAGAAAATTAGTTAGACATGTAAAAGAAGTTAGAGAGAAGAAAACAAAGAGAGATAAAGAGAGAACCTTTCATAAATTTTCACTTTCCATTACAAGCACTCTTACTTTCCACCCATATACTACTCTCTTTACTATTATAAAATATACAAAAAATGAAAATACAAAAGAGGAAGAAGAAGAACAACTAACCTAAACTACCTTACAAGCTACAACATGGAGAAGAAAACCCAAAAAACTATCCTCAAAACTCCTCTCTCCTCAGCTCTAGAAATCCCAGGGTATATATAGGCGAAAGGGGGCACCAGAGAGCGTGTAAGGAGCCGTGCATCATGATCGTCAAATCACGACGCGCGGCTCTAAGCTCTTGCCGCGAAAAACGCGACTTTTGCCACATTTTTGCGGCATTTCTGGGGCCGCACGCTCGGCGTCGCCTGCTGCGTGCTCCCCACTTGTCCCCCTGTTGGCTGTACTTCTTAGATTCTGGATTTGGGCATCCGATTTTGACGAAACCACCCTCCAAGGTCAACGACTATTTTTGTAGGCTTTTAATCACCAATTAAATGAGATTTGTGGGCTTCTTCTTCATTTCATGCCATGGACCTCGAAACATATAAGACATGTATTATTAACAGGATTTAATATTAAATAAATGTGAAGATGTGGTATGAAATATACAATTTTAGAGACTAATCATATACATATACATATACATATGTGTATACATATGTGTGTGTGTATATATATATATATATATATATATATATATATATATATATATATATATATATATATATATATATATGAGGGTTTTTTGTTTGGATTATCACCTCGACGTAGTAGTTTCATGTGACTAGAGGCTGAAGAAATCAAGCACTCCAGAAGGGTACGATAGGCCAGGTATTATCCAAACATAACTTTTGCATGTGTGTACATGTACTGATCATCCCGGGATAACATAGATTATGTATGCTTTGTCCATAAATACACGAAATAAATGGTATATACATGAGGATTTTCTTGTTTGGATTATTCACTCGACATACTAGTCTCATGTGATTAGAAGCTAAGTATGCCTGATCTTGTTAACCCAATTTATAAACAACTTTTTGTTATTCTTATTATGTTGCATCTAACGATTTGCTCAAGATGTTCCATTGCATACTTGTGTGCGCATTCTCCCACCGTCCTGCCAGAATTCAAAGTCTGTACATCCCATTGATGGGATTTCCCCCACTTGGAGACAGCAATATAGACTCCGGCCTACAGGCTCCCTCTTGATCAGCCCACGGACGATTGAAACCCTTCGCTGTGGGATTTCCCCTACTTGGGTCCCTATTCTGATGTGGGATTTCTCTCATTCAGAGTCCTACCAAATTCCCACTCCGCTGCTGAGATTTTCCCCACTCAGAGGCAAAAAGTTTGCAAGTATCACTGATGGGGTTTCCCTCACTCAAAAATAAGACCGCAAGCTTACCAAATCATTCCCATGCCAATCAAACATTTCGGAGTTAAAGACAAACACTCCGAGGAGACATAATCGATTCTGAAAAGGCAATGGTAAAAGCAAGCCAGGCAAGATTTAAATAAACATTTCCATTTCAAAGACATTTATATACATTTTCTGAAAAGTATTTGCATTCTGAATACATTCCTTCAAATATATATCTGATTACATCTAATAAGAGTAATACAAAACTCCATTACAATTCTGTGCTTACACTTTTTTTGAAAAGGAATACAGATGATCTCGATCCAATCCCTCCATCACGCTGCTACATCCAGCCTTATCGTCGAACTCCGAGAACATGTCCTCTAGTAAATATTTGTCAGAAGGCACAATCTCATTGCTCACACTACTGCCCAGAAGACCCTGGAAGAAGCTCCGAGAGGTTCCTTCATAAAAGCAAGAGATCCTTCAAATAAAAGACCTTCTCCTCTCTACCTAGATCACGCCTCCAAGGAAGCCATACAGACTCCAATAAGACACACAAATAAGTGATGATATCACACCACAGACTCTTTGTTCTGAGGAAGAGGTTGGAGCTCTAGAAGGAGTGCTTCATTGACGACATCCCGATGAAAACACCCCTCATACTTCCCTAATGTTGCTTGCTACATGAAAGGAATCATCAAGTGTGATGCAGCGATGTCCGATCAGAATGAAGACTCCAAGACAAGCAAAATTGTCATGGGTCGCATCCGCCTCCGTAACTGCCCAGGACAGCAGCCCTAATCCTACCTCGTTTATGCTATTAGGAAAAAAAGACTCTTAGTCTCAAGATCAGAACTGGACCAGGCAAAGCAGAGACCAAACAAACAAACAAAGTTAGAATAGGAGTCCTTCTTATCTCTCCTGACAGCGGAGCCCTGTCATGATGACTGATGTGTTGTGTGAGGCTCATCATAATGATAGACATATTGCGCTAACTAGACTCCCACATGGTGAGAGCCCAACCACTATTTCCTTCATCCATCCTCCCTTTTTTTCTCCTCTATCTGATGAAGAAGTAAACAGAAGACATAGCAACCCAGCAGGACAGAGAAGAGGAACTTTGAAACAAAGAATTCTTTTGAAAATGCAGAAGTGATTTCCAACCAAGGGTTCCACCCTATTTTTATAAGGATGAGAAGAGAATCATCGCCAGTTCAAATTTTTAATCTCTAAAAAGTTGGTTCATGTCCCAAGTTTCTCAATCATTCATATCAGTAGGATATCAACTGCCTCAACTACATGATCCCAGTCATCACGGTGCCAGGATTCGAAGAGACGTTAGTTACAAGTTCCACGGGTTCTAATCTATTGTCATGTCAGCTATCCACTAGCCGCGTGATCTCCAGGTACATCCAGAAGATTCACATTCATGATCAAAATCCTCTCTTGATCACATACATCAAGGAAAGTCAAGGCATTAAAGAATCTCTTAGCAACTCCGTTCTTCCGACTTTTCTTCCGCAGGCTCCCGTAAGCGAAAGAGCGAGAGGCATCTGTAGTGATCAAAAATTGACCTTGATCAAGATGGTGACACGTGTCCAAGCAACCAAGCACCCAATTCGAGACTTCCACATCATTTAATCCATCCAACAACATCCGCTACTCCAAATCCTCCTGAAGTCCACCTCCATCCCGAAGATGCTCCATCCGATAACTCCGCCACTCGGACATCCTAGATCTCCCTCCATCCTGAAACTCTGAAAATAATCAAAGCTCCCGTGACAGATCATCCCCAATCCCCATCGTTAATTACGCAGTCCAATCATCTTCCACATTCATAACATGTAATGCCCCTCAGCTCGAGCGGTTATGGACAATGGTAGATTTCTCAGTATGCGATCCTAACAGACCAACACATTGATCACTGCCATTACAACATGCGAAACGTGCAGATCTCACCTACGATCATCTACCTCCAATCCAACAGTTTAGTGAAAATAAGTGCACCTCTTTCCCCAAGGAAGAGGAGGCCAGATCTTGAAATTTTGAATTTTGTACACTCCTAAATTCATGAAATTCTTGTGACTTGAGAATTATAATGAAGTTCCGTCTCCTCCCCGTGTTTTTTTTCCCAGTAAAAGTTTTCATGTAAAATTTGTCGGTATCTGACAACTAATCAAGATCAACCAATCTAATTGGTCAGGTCGTTGTAAAATCAGGTGATAGATTTTTCGTTCGATAGAATATTCCTTAATTATAGAACCACCTTTTAATTCTCTTCTTTAGTTAAACACCAATTACACTGGTGTAATTCAGTCTCGTATTAGTAATAAATGAGAAAGTTAAATAATTCAATAATGATTTATCTAGTAATAATATTTTAGCATGAATACTTTACTCAGCATAACCCCTGCAATAGGAATGTTAGTTCAAATAGACAGAGAATATATTAAAATCAGTAGTTCCATAATCAATATTTATTCAAGATACAACACTCCTTCACGTATTTTGTGCAGCACTTTGCAAAATTACGTACAATCAAACCAAAGTTAACCCTACCTTTCACTTGACTGGAAGAAACAGAACACTACAAAAACTCTAAAGAGAATTTTCATCTGAATAGACCTTGTATTCAGAGAGGAGAAGAAAGAATAAGAATTTTGAGTTATTTTTGGTTATTTTTTTGGAGTGGTATTTTGCCCTTTATATAGGAATAAGAGAAAACCTTTCAGTTGTAACGGGTGCAACCCTTTCAAATAGACACATCTATTCGGTTTGGAACGAGCACAACCTTTCCGATTAGATACATTCATTCGACGAACAGATATATTCATTCAGCTGAAATAGGTTATCCCCAAACAGACACATCTATTCAGTCAGAATGAGTGCAATTGTTCTGAATAGACATGCTTGTTTGCCAAATAGATGCGTTCATTCACATAAAAGAGTTTTTACCCTTTTTGTCCCATTTAGCTCTTGTTCTAGGCCAACTTCTGACTTGAATATCTCATTCATTCTGAAATGGAATTGAACATGTGGATATACCATGTTCATCGCCAATGAAAGGAGAACACATTCCAATCATCTCCCGCATATTCCGAGCAGCAGATCCCGCCTAAAATTCAACTCAAATTTCCCAAAAAACTCACTTGGCTTATTTCAAGTTTCCAATTGTCCTCCACAATGAATAGAGATTTAAGAAAATATATACACTATGAGACTGACTCTATAGTGAAAGACACTTTAGAAAAGAAATTGCATCAGAATAGGTGGATTAGGTCTTGAACCTTCCATAGCAAAGTCGTTATCAGATTTACTAGCTAATCAATAAACTAAGTCTTGAACTATCGGCTATTTATGTAAGCCAAGTCAATAAGCTCCACACAGTATCTTTCCAAAATCAATGTTGGTTCTCGATTGTGTCCATTTTGGCTTTGGACATTCTTTCTTTTAGAGAGCGTGTTTAGAGAATCACAGCCTCCATAAAGACTTCCAAAGAGCTGACCCAGTTCTACACTTACATATGTGATCATCCTATTAAAAGTAGTCTACTCTATCCACTTGCTTTAATAACAAGACATAGGCATTATTAAAAGCGGTAAGCTTATCCTAAGCCCTTTTATAGAAAGCATTTGAGTGTACCATAGAAATGAGTTGTAGTCAAGTTCCTAAGTGCTTACTCATAGAGTAAATCATAATCAGTTTTTTCTCTTGAACTTATTCTGTGGGATCTCCAGTTGCTAAGTGAGGTTTTTATTAAGCTGACTTGGTATGGTTAGGCTTTAACCCTCATTCTCCTTGATGCACAGTTTATATGCTCTCTACTCAAACTTTTAGTGAACGAATCCGCTAAGTTATCTTTGATGCCATAAAGTCAATTGTGATAACTACATTTGAGAGCAACTACCTAACTGTATTATATCAACGACCGATGTGTCTAGACTCACCGTTATACACAAAATTTTATGTCATTAATATCGCTGTTTGATTATCGTAGTGAATAAATGTGGCAGGCACTGGCTTAGGCCATAAAGATATATCCTCCAATATCATCGAAGCCACTTTGCTTCTTCTCTAGCCTTATCTAAGACAACAAATTCTGATTTCATTATGGAACGAGCCATGGAAGTTTGTTTGGAGAATTTTCAAGATATGGTCGCGCCTCCGAGAGTAAAGATGTATCTGCTAGCTGATTTTGATTTCTCAAAATCTGCAATCCAGTTTATAATACTGTACCCTTCAAGTACAGGTGGATACTTCATATATCTTAAGGCATATTCTTTGGTATTCTTCAATTAGCCCACTACTCGTAGTAGAGCAGTCCAATGATCTTCACTAGAATTACTAGTGTACATGCTCAATTAGCTTACAGCATAAACTATATCGGGTCTAGTGTATACATCAGACTTTTGATGATTTGAGAATACTCCAATTGTTACTTTTCAGTTCCTGTATTCTTGTGAAGGTGGATGTGTAGGAGAAAAAGATTTGCATTCTCTTTGATCTCATTATCTTTGACTCTTTCTATCATCTTGTCCACGTAATGTGTAACGGTCTCCTTTTTGTAGACAAAGAATAGTCCGATAACTCCCAATTATTCCAATTCTCCATTATTATCTTAGAAAAATTCAGCAGCATCTCCCCTTAAGGTTTCACATTTCTACATGACATAAAAATCAATCTTCACTCCACAGCCTACTTATTTCAAATAAGAATTTCGGCCCACACGGCCTACTTATCATAGGGTATAAATATGTCTCATCCCAAAATTATATTCTCAGTATATATTTTCACAACATGCTTTCAGAATACATCTTAATAACATATAATATCAAGGAATTGAACTTTAACACATCATCCCCAAGTACGATCACCAGTCTTAGTTCTCAAAACATCACATGTACCATAAGTCCTTAGTCTCAAAATATTACAAAGAACGAGTTACATACAATAAGTGTACCATAAGCATAACAAGTTAGAAAAGTACTTAAAGTAAAGCATGTATATGAAGAGGGTTAACAAAAACAATATTAATAGCATGTCGTTCGGCCCATTACTAGTTCCTCCAAGTCAAAGCAGTCTCTTTCCTTTATCCATACCTGAAATAGATGGAAAGAAAGGGGGTGAGCTCAACGGCTCAGTGAATAAATTACACAATTAACTAAAATCTGATAAGATGAAATTCTATCACAACCATACTTTGAGGGGTCTGAGGAGGTCTTACATGAATATGATGACTGCTACTTCTACCATGTGGCCCTCTCATATCCATCCCCATTTTCCACACATTTTATTAGCTAAAAGTCTTAACTACCAACTTTTTTTTTATTAACTCGAAATATTCTTTCTAAGTAAATAACAAGTTCATGTTCATCAATAATTTCCTACACGTGTACCTATGTGTATGCCTTACCCTCGCCTAAATCCCTTATCAATAATATCACATTCAGATAATACACTATATCATTTATTAATGGGGCACATACATACATAACTCATAAGCATGAAGTTTAAATTCTCCGTCTTCCCCCTCCTACCGGCTCCCGCCCGGCCCCTTCCTCCTTGTGAATACAAATAGATTATATATATATATATATATATATATATATATATATATATATATATATATATATATATAATATATATATATATATTATATATATATGAAACATGTCCACCGTCTTGCCCCTCCTACCCGCTCCCGCCTGGCCCCTTCTTCCTTGTAATTACACATACACATATATAATGAAACATGACCACCGTCTTCCCCCTCCTACCGGCTCCCGCCCGGCACCTTACTCATTATAATTACACACACACACAAAATGAAACATGACCACCTTCTTCTCCTTCCTACCGGCTCCCGCCCGGCCCCTTCCTCCGAGCAAGCAAGCCAAGTATAAATCACAGAATTATCATACTATTAGACACATGATATTTATATCGTATGTAATTAAACACAACCATTCTTATTAATTACAACATGTGTGAACATGTATAAACCTTATATTTTGCAAAGATCCATATTTCGTAGGATCATTTTCACATCCATAATCGATCATCATTTACTTGTGTGAGGGTTCCACCTTACTTTCTTCTTACCCATGAATGATAAGTAAAGACTTCGCATACGTTGAATTTAGTGTAATAACAACATATATTTGTACTCCCAACAAGGTCAATATCGGAAAGTACTTAAGAATTAATCACCCTAAACATGAGTTCTATGTTACCATGAAAGGTTATGTAGATTTAGTTATCACTAACTTCTACCATGTGAATTTTTAACTTAACCATTTAGGAGAAAGAGGAAAAGAATATGACACTAGCCCATGATTTCTAAATTACTCCAATACTACGTGAATGTTGTCCCCAAAGTTTCCTCAATCCTTCATAATTTTCATACACTATTTACTTGAAATTAGCCCATGTCTACGACAAATATTGATGAGTATAGTAGTCTACTCACGATGTAGATCGATCTCTTCACTAGTCTCTTTTGATCGCACTCCCACACAGTAACCCTAGCAATTGAAACATAGAGGATTTAGATCACATATTCTATCAACAATAAGATGAAACATAGACAATTTACTTGCTCACTTTCAGCTTGAGTTATCCTCTGAAATTAGGAGTTTTGGAGTCTAAAACTCAGATCTAGGGTTAGCACCACACCCCAAGATCACGCCCGAACCCACGCCCTTCCTCCTCCCTCTGACCTACGCGCACCCCCTCCTCCCAGGCCGCGCGCTACTGCTGCTGCGCGGGCTGTGCGCTCCCCTTTCCCTGGCTCCGACTGGGGACGCAAAGAAGGGAAAAAGAGAGAGATAGGGGGAGAGTAGGAGGGAGATCTCTTCAGAAATATTTTGGAGAAGGCTTGAGAATTCTAGGGCTGAAAATATGGAGAAGAAGAAACTTTCAGATCTAAAAGTAGGAGGATGGGGAGGGTAGAATGGGTAAAAGGTTTCCTCTTTGGTGTAAATTATAATGTGATGACTCTCCTCTAGATGCCACTTGTCCATACTTCAATCAAGAAGATCCAAGCCCTAGATCTCATCTTACATGCACACCTACCCCATTCCACTATCTCCAAGAATTATTATTAGTATAACCCTAGGTTCTAATTAAGTTAATCATGGTCTTAGGAATACCCATGTGACATACTCTTATTTATACAAGCATTAGGTACATCATATACATAAATTTTATGTACTTCCTATTTACCATGTTTTAATTAGGGAAAGTGAGTCACTCATAACAAATTTTTAATTTTTGTTATTATTATTATTTTGAGGATAACAATTGAAATAAATTCTTCAATCGATGATCTCGCTAATTAGAGGGTGACAAGATATTAATTAGAAATCGGTTGCTACATTTCTACCCCCTTTAGAAAGCTTCGTCCCCGAAGCTCAACGTACCTTGAAAAATTATGGGTAAGTTTTTCTCATTTTCTCCTCTGGTTCTCAGGTAGTTTCTTCGATCTCTTAGCTCCTCCACAATACCTTTACTAAAGGAATCGCTTTGTTCCGTAATTGTTTCTCTTTACAATCTAGAACTTGTATTGGTTCCACCATATATGACAAGTCCTCTTGGAGTTGCAGTGGTGAGTAGCTGAGGACATGACTGGGATCTCGTATGTATTTCCTCAATTGCGACACATGAAATACGTTATGTATTTTCTCAATCTCTGGTGGCAGGGCTAACCGATAGGCCAGTAGTCCAATTCTTTCCAATACTTCAAAAGGTCCGATAAAATAGGAGTCCAACTTATTTCGTTTGCCAATGCGTACCACTCCTTTCATTGGAGATATTCGCAGGAAAACTTCGTCACCTTCTGCAAACTCTAAGGGTCTCTGACGCCGATCTGCATATGTCTTTTGTCCACTTTGGGCCGCGTTCATTCTCATGAATTTTCTCTATTGTTTCTTGAACTATATCAGCTCCGAACAATCTTCGGTCTCCCACCCCTTCCCAATAAATTGGAGATCTATATTTCCTCCCATACAAGACTTCAAATGGCGGCATCCCTATAGTTGACTGGTGACTATTGTTATATGCAAACTCTACTAATGGTAGGTATTTTTTCCAATTGCCTCCGAAATCCAATACGCATGCTCTTAACATATCTTTTAATATTTGTATAGTCCTTTCTGACTGCCCGTCAGTTTGCGGGTGTGCCGCTGTACTTGGATGTAGTTTAGTGCCCAATGCTTGGGATAGACTGACCCAGATCCTTGACTGGAACCGAGGGTCTCGATCCGACACAATTGTCTCGGGGACTCCATGAATCAGGATTATCTCTCGGAGGTAGATTTGGGCTATCTTATCCATCAAATAGTTTACTCGAATGGGTAGGAAATGAGCGAATTTCGTGAGTCGGTCGACTATCACCCACATGGCACCATATCCTTGAGGAAATTTAGGGAGTCCTATCATAAAATCCATAGTAATATTGTTCCACTTCCATTGGGGGACTTGCAAGGGCAAGAGGAGTCCCGGAGGCTTCTCGCGTTCAGCCTTGACTTGTTGGCATATCAGACATCTCTGTACAAATTTAGCTATGTCCTTCTTCATTCCTTCCAACCAAAAATTTGTTCGTAGATCCTGATACATTTTAGTTGTTTCAGGATGTGCTGTTAAGAGGTGCAATGAGCTCAATCATAATTCACTCCTTGAGCCCAAAATCTGGAGGTATATATATTCGGCTCCCCTTTCTCAGCAAGTCTCTTACAATGGTAAAATCTTGAGTTTCACCTCTTTGCACCCTTTCTATATTCTTATCTTCCTGATCATCCTTTAGTTGCGCTTCTTTGATTTCTTCATAGAGGTTGAAGCCAATGCTGACTTGATTTACCTGACCAATCCCCACCTGGGTTCTTATATTAGACCCTCAAGTTGCATCTTCTCTATCTCTTTTAACAGACCAATTTGCTGGGTTAACAATACTGCTAAGGAACCTCCAAACTTTCTACTATGACCATCAACCATCACATTGGTCTTTCCAGGGTGATAATGAATGGTCAAATTATAGTCTTTCATTAACTTCAACCATCTTCTTGACGCATATTCAATTCCTTTTGGGTAAAGATGTATTTTAGGCTCTTATGATCTGTATATATATCACATGATACCCCATAAAGGTAGTGTCACCATATTTTCAAGGCCAATATAACTGCAGCTAGCTTAAGATCATGGGTTGGATAGTTTCTCTCATGGTTACCCAGCCCCGACTTCGACGCATCACTGTATATAACATAACCTTTAGTCCTAGCGGGCATGGCTAAGATTAGAGCCGATGTTAGTTTATCCTTCAATTCTTGAAAACTTTTCTCCTGACTATCTCCCCAATAGAATTTGAGGCCTTTCTTGGTTAACTGTGATAATGGTACTGCTATTCTGGAAAATCCTTCTACAAATCTCCGATAATACCCAGCCAACCCTAAGAAGTTTCGCACTTCCGTGACATTGGTAGGTTGAGGCCAATCCTTAATCGCCTCGATCTATGCAAGATCTACTGATATTCCCTCCTTATTTATGATGTGACCCAGGAATTCAACTTTTTCTAGCCAGAACTCATACTTCTTAAATTTTGTATAAAGTTATTTCCCCCTCAATAGTTGTAATATTATCCTTAAGTGCCTTACATGTTCTTCTATGCTTCTTGAGTAAATTAGCATGTCATCAATAAACACCGCCACGAATTGATCTAAGTATGGCTGAAAGATCCTATTCATCAAGTCCATAAATACTGTTAGGGCATTGGTCAATCCAAACGGCATTACTAAAAACTCATAATGGCCATATCTGGTCCGAAAAGCCGTATTGAAAACATCTTCCGGTTTAATTTTTAATTGATGATATCCAGATCTTAGATCTATTTTGGAGAATATGCTGGCATCTTGAAGTTGGTCAAAAAGGTCATCATTTCTCGGCAATGGATATTGATTTTTGATAGTGATTTTGTTCAGTTCATGATAATCTATGCACAGTCTTACTCCCATCCTTCTTCTTTACAAATAGCACAGGAGCGCCCCAGGGTGATACACTTGGCCGGATAAATCTGAGGCTTAATAACTCTTGTAGTTGGTTCTTCAGCTCTTCATCTCTGCGGGTGACATTCTATACGGAGCCTTTGATATGGGACTTGTCCCTAGTAGAAAATCAACTGAAAACTCTACTTCCCTATCGGGGGAAATCCTGGTAGATCTTTCGGGAATACATCAGGATATTCTCTTATGACTGCTATGTTTTCAATTTTTGTCTCCATGCCTTCCTCACCTATAATAGTTGCAAAGAATCCTTGACACCCCCGCCTCAATAACTTAGTGGCTTTTAAAGCTGAAATTACTGGAATGCAAATTTTATTCTTCGCCCCTTCATATACTTTTTCTGGAGCTCCCTCTAACTTAAAGATTATTCTCTTCTGATGATAGTCTACATGAGCACGATATGTTGACAACCAATCCATTCTTACGATGAGGTCATATTCCATCTCTCCTATTTTAATCAAATCTGCTTGTGTTTTCATTTCTCCTATAATACTTTCACATCCTTTGTAGTACACATTAGTGGTCAATTTTGCACTACAGGGGTTGACACCACTAGTTGACAATTTATAGGTTCAGATTCCTTGTTAATTATTGTTGCAAATGATGGAGAAATAAAGGAGTGGGTAGTATTGGGATCAAATAATACTCGAGCAATATTTTCAGATATACAAATAGTACCTTCGACCACTGCGTTAGATGCTCGAGCCTCCTGCATAGTTACTGCATTCATTCTTCCTTGAGCTCTGGGTTATTGTACTGATGCCTGAGTCATGACTATACGAGTTTTGTTAGCAGGTTGCCGAAAGGTGATTATTGGTCCTCCTGCTGTTAGGGCGATGCCCATGGTCGGCCTACCTGTTCCCCTACCAGCTCTTGAATGTCCGTGTAAAGTTGGATAATCTCTCCTCATGTGACCTATTTTGCCACAAGCAAATCATTGTTTGCCTACGGAGCAATTGCGAGCGTGATTGCGGTTATACCTCGGACACCACATATTCCCCGCAAGGCTGGAGCGTGGGAAGGATAATGGTGATGCCGCATGAGGAAACCCCATACCCCTGGGCCACAAGTTCACCCTCGTTCCTTGGATTGGCATTAGAGAAGACCCGGCACCTCTGTCGGGCCCGGAGGGGTAAGTTTCAAAACTCGGTACAATAGCATACGGGGGGTGCTTTATGGAAGGTAGCTCTCTGATCCTTACGTTTTGATTTTCTTGCATATCTCTTGCAACTTCTAGTGCCCTCTCTATGGCTTGGATATAAATTTGTAGTTGGAATGAGATTAATTTGCTCTAGACTTCAGGCTTCAAGCCCCTCACAAATCTTTTTGTTCTATCCTCCTCTTCTGACACCATCTTCTCAGCATATCTTGATAGTTGAGTAAACTTGACTTCATACTGACTCACTGTCAAATGATCTTGTTTCAGATCTTGGAATTCCATTGCAAGTTTGTTCTTTAACACTCCTGGTATATACTTTTTATTAAACTTTTTGACTAGAAAGTTCCAAGAGATTTCTTTTCCAAGGTTTTAGCTCCACTTTTAATCATTTTCCACCAACGTTCTGCCTCCCCTTAGAACATAAAGGAGGTAAAAGATACTCGTTGACTCTCAGTTCATTCCATGACGTCTAGTATCTTCTCAATTTGGCGAAGCCACTCCTCAGCTTGTATTGGATCAGCCCCTCTTTTAAAGGCTAGCGGATTTAACTTCTGAAATTGTTTTAGAGCTCTACGTGGGTTATTTACATACCAATTGTACTAGCCAATCTGGCATTCTGTCCAGAACCCTCTGGTTGACATTTGATTGCTCACCCCCAAACTCATGATTTGTCGTGGGATGGATGCTTCCAATCACACTATGCAATGGGACACTGCATTCAGAGTTAGCATCAAGTGGAGGAAAGTTCAAGTCCATCTATACCTAAAAGAATAGTCCAATCTTATTATCGACAATATAAATGTCAACAAAAAGCAAGTTTCATATACAAAACACTAGTTTCATTTATCTTCAAAATTTTTCGTAACAAGATTTACATTGGCATGCTTACATTCCTACAAAACATAAGAGTGCATTTATAATATGATACATCGTTTACAGCATTTCTTATATAACACATACAATAACTTTCTCACCCCAAAAAGATCTAATTATGTGAGCCAACGCTTCTCCTCCGCAAAATGCCACGCATCAAGGTTCCTCTCAAGGAGTAATATTAGAATCAGTGAAGCTTTCATCCTTGTTGTCCCCCACAGAATCACCTCCCTTATAGTCCTCTTCTTTAGGATCTTCTTCTTCTTCCGGATCCACTTCCTCTGGGTCTTCTTCTTCTTCAGGATCCATTTCCTTAAGGTCTTCTTCTTCAGGAGCCACCTCCTCTAATATAGCATCATTCTCACATCTCCAGTACTCATGATCATCATAGAGATCCACATCTTCGGTCCAGTTGGAGTCCCATCAAATACCTCCAAAAAAAATCCTTCATTCGGGTTTTAATTCATCACCAGGTAAGACTCCCAGGTCTACAATTACTGGCACATTTCTTATAGAATTTTCAGCATCACTAACGGTATCCTCGTCATCATGTCCCACTAGACCCACCGTGTCCTTACTATCTGGGGGGCCATTAAAGATGATTTCTGGATCAGTCTCATCTGAGTCGTAAACCCAATCCATGTGATTAGCTATCCAACTCAAACTTTCTGACTCTGAACTATCGGATGATGATCCTGATATATTAGAATCCCCCATTTGTAGAAGTAAAAAATTTATATTAGATGGTTTATCTTCCCATTCCTCAAAACAATAAGCTACATGTATATAACAAGATATGTTAGAGAACCAACAATTCCTTAATTATACACAACTTCCCTATATTCACTATTAGACTCGGGTGTCCTTTCAATTGGATTAACCCTGACTTGTGTTTTATTTTTGTTGCTCTCCCTTCCCAGTGTCCCATACCACTGGAAATCCATACAAAGGGCCCGCACCCCTCGCAGAATCCATTTTAACCAAGATATGCGGATACCCAAATTTAAATGTAAGAGAACAGTTAAATACCATATATTTCAGGGTCAGTCACACCTAAGACTCCATTATCTCTCCAATACCACTCGCATAACTTACACAAGCACACATACAAGTTACACACAGTACACAATCAAATCCTGTGCACTACATCTATCTAGATTAACCTTGTCTAAACCTTACTCTGATACCAACTGTAACGGTATTAGTCCGATAACTCCCAATTATCCCAATTCTCCATTATTATCCCGAAAAAATTCGGCAGCATCTCCCTTAAGGTTTCACATTTCTACATGACATAAAAATCAATTTCTACTTATTCCAAATAAGAATTTTGGCCCACACGGCCTACTTATCAGAGGGTATAAATATGTCTCATCCCAAAATTATATTCTCATCAAATGTTTCCACAACATGCATCCAGAATACATCTTAATAACATATAACATCAAGGATTTGATCTTCAATACATCATCCCCAAGTACGATCACCAGTCTTGGTTCTCAAAACATCACATGTACCATAAGTCCTTAGTCCCAAAATATTACAAAGGACGAGTTACATACAATAAGTATAGCATAAGCATAACAAGCTAGAAAAGTACTTAAAGTAAAGCATGCATGTAAAGGGGGTTAATAAAAACAGTATGAATAGCATGTCGTTCGGCCTATTACTAATTCCTCCGAGCTAAAACAGTCTCTTTCCTTTATCCATACCTGAAATGGTTGGAAAGAAAGCGGGGTGAGCTCAACGGCTCAGTGAGTAAACTACACAAGCAACTAAAATCAGGTAAGATGAAATTCTATCACAACCATACTTTGAGGGGTCTGAGGAGGTTTTACATGAATATGATGACTGCTACTCCTACCATGTGGCCCTCTCCTATCCATCCCCATATTCTATACATTTTATTAGCTAAAAGTCTCAACTACCAACTTTCTTTTATTAACTTGAAATATTCTTTCTGAGTACATAACAAGTTCAAGTTCATCAATAATTTCCTACATGTGTATTCCTACGTGTATGCCTTTACCCTCACCTAAATCCCTTATCAATAATAGCACATTCAGACAATACACTATATCCTTTATTAATAGGGCACATACATTCATAATGTTGGCCCAAGGTTACAATCACCTGGTTTTTGAATTTTGATGATTAAAAAACATATATAGTTATTTGTACTAATCATTTTCTAGTATTTAAGTGTGTTTCAGGGTTTTAAGGATTCAAGATTTCTTCTTCCCTAAGGGAAGGTATTTTTGACTCAAGAATGATTCATTTCGGGTTCAAGGATTCAAGCTATTTCAACATCGCATATGGAGGAGCCCATTTGAAGACCTTGTAGTCACCTAGAACCTTTGTAAGAATTAGTTTGTTAAAGAATGAGGTTATGATAAGTTGGCTCAAGAAAACACTCACACACTTTCATTTTTCAAAATACGGTTTTTGTTTTGGTTAATTGATTTAGGTGCATGTCTTGTTTGTTATACATGACTCAAATTATTTTTATTTTTACATCTTATTTATATCATGTATACCAACCCTTATAGCATGCTACTTAATCATATAGCCTTACAAAATTATTTTAATTTTTTTTCAAAGTTCAAAATTTTTCCTATAAAAATCCTGTTTCAGGCCCAACAGTCAACCGGGCGGTCGACCGGATCCAGTTCAGGCCTGATCGGTTGACTGCACTGGTCGACCGGGCCTTGTGTTTTTGGCGTGCACGTTTTGTGCACGTCTGCCGATTGACCGGACCGGTCGACCGACTGACAGACGACAGACCCTTGCTCTCGGATTTTGTCGGTTGACCGGGCCAGTCGACCGACAGAACAAAGTTTTGTTTTTGATTAGCCTCCGGTCGACCGAGTCCAACGGCTAGTTGTCAAATTTGACTGCCGGTTGACCGGGCCGGTCGACCGACAGCCGCCAGCAGCCCCAACGGCTAGTTTTCTGAGTTTTGTTTCTTGGATTTGACTGTGATGTTTTAGTCAACTATCTCTGAATTTTTGAGGGCTATTTCCTGACCTATTAAACTAGTTATAATGATGATTAGATCTCTTCTAATCCCTATAAATAGATGGCATTGGTCACTTGTTAAAATCAAGAAAAATACCCATTGTTTTGTGTTTCAAAAAGAGAAGAAAAGTTTTTCAAGCTCTCAATTCTAAAGTGCATTTTTAGTCAAAGTTTTTCAGTTGTTTTAAAGCTTTTTCCTTACTCTTTTCAACTGAATTTTTCTCACTACACTTCTTGAGCCAAAAATCATTACCATTCTATAAGGAGTTGTAAGAGAGAAGTGTGTGGTCCTTGTTGATCACTTTGTTACTTGTAGTTCTTTGTGTTGAAATCTCTCTTGTGTAAAGGTTGGATTGGTGGGAGTTCGGTACTCCGGTCTTGTATAGACCTCTTGTAATTTCCTCGGTGGATATAGTGGAAATCCTTCACGGTGGTGAAGGCGGGGGACGTAGAGCGGTGGCTCGAACCTCGTAACAAATTCCTTATGTTTGCGATTGGTTTCTTATTACTTTTTATTGCTTTACAATTTTATCTTGTGATACTTCTTGCTTGCACTTCTTTATTGCTTCCATTTCATTCATTTGCATTTTTCGGTCTTTACCCATCTCAATAAGAAAGCAATTACGCGCCTTAACTCATAATCTAGAGGAATCAAAGAGGAGAAGTTCTAGAGCCCTTCACGGGGAATTCGGCTTCAATTTCTTGTTTTGAGTAACCGATTGCATCATACTTTCATACTTGTTTAAAAAGATCATTAGATTAGCATTAACACCTATTCACCCCCCCTCTAGGTGTTTTTTAATTGGTATCAGAGCGTTGGTCTCTAGGCTCTTGGCTTAACAACCTTAGAGAGATCCTATATTGCTAATCACTATATTCATTTTCATCCTCATACATTTAGTAAAAATGGTCGAAGGAATTAAGACCCCACCCAAGTTTGATGGACTTAACTTTCCCATATGGAAGGTTAAGATGACCGTGTTTTTGCAATCCTTAGGAAGCCGGGTTGCAAAGGCGGTGACCAAACCATTTAGTACACCCCTTGGTGATGAGGACACTTGGTCTGATATTGCCACGAAGGAGTTTGATGCTAATGCTAGGGCATACTATGCCTTACTTCAAGCTCTTAATAACGATGATATTTCAAGAGTCATTCATTGCAGATCCATACATGAGATTTGGACTCACTTACTTGTCACTCATGAGGGAACTTCACAAGTAAAGAGGGCAAAAATAGACCTTCTTCGTTCTCAATATGAAAATTTTTCTATGCAAGAGAATGAAACCATAGATGATATGGTTACTAAGTTTACAAACATTACTAATGGACTTTCTTCTTTAGGTGACAGCATTGATAACGACCAAAAAGTGAGGAAGACCATCTGTGCACTCCCTCCATCTTGGGAAGTCAAAGCCACTACTTTGAAGGAGCTAAATGAACAAGGAAGAAATGGAGCTTATAGGTCTCATTGGGAATCTCAAGACCCGTGAGATGGAAAGAAAAGTAAGAGAAGAGATGGCTCCTCCCAAGAAGAAAGATATTGCCTTCAAGAGTTCTTTCACCTACTTTGACGACGATGATGAAGAAGAAGATGATGAGGATCTCTCTCTTCTTGTAAAGAACGTTCGGAGAATGTACAACAAGGCAAAGTTTCAAAATAGAAGGAGATGGCAAGGTAAAGAAGAGAAGAAAATCATTTGCTTTAATTGCCGAAAACCGGGTCATATTGTTGCGGAATGCCCGGAAAACAAAAGCAAACCCTCCACCTCCAAGAAGCCGTACAAAAAGAAAGCTTTAAAGGCCACTTAGGATTCGGAGAGTGAATCCGAGGAAATCGATACCGCCAACATGTGTTTCATGGCAAATGAAAGCACAAGCAAGGTAACTCCCGATATATCTATTGATTGTGAGCTTTCTATAGATGAACTAGGAGAAGCTTTTGAAGAACTATCTTATAACTATGATTTTCTCAAAAAAAAACTTGAAAATGAAAAAGAAAAATGAATCTCTCAATCACAAAGTTTTCACTCTTACGAAAGAAAAAGAAGAATTATTTTCTACTCTTGTTTCTACACAAAAGGATTTTGATAACTATAAAATTTCTTGCAAAGATAAATTTTCACAAATTGATGAAAAATGAAATTTTCATGCTAAAAGAGAAAATTAATTCATTAGGAATTGTTTTGAAGAAATGTGAATTTGATAAAAATAAACTAGAGGCTATGTTTTCTAAGAAACATGTCCCAAAGAAACATTCACATGCTATTCATACTCATGTTCATAAATCACAACCTTTACATCATGCCAAGCACCCTAAACATGCCCACACTCCACACACACATCATGCATTCATGTATGGTAAAGTCTTTTCATGCACATATTATGGCCGTAAAGGTCATTTAGCTAAATTTTGCTATGATAGGATTAATGCATCGCATAATCATGTTTGGGTTCGAAATGCTAACTTTTAAGGACCCAAAAAAGTTTGGGTACCAAAGTCAACAAATTTGTTAAATGATGTAGGTACATTCTAAGGCCCAACGACGTAAAGGGTTGTGGTATCTTGATAGTGGTTGCTCAAGGCACATGACTTGGGATATCAATAACTTTGCAGCCCTATCAAGATACCATGAAGGTGGCACCGTCACCTTCGGAGTTGACGCCAAAGGAAAAATCATTGGTATTGGTAATGTTAAACTTGGTACATCTCCTTTAATAGAAAATGTTATTTTAGTTGATGGCCTCAAGCATAATCTCTTGAGTGTTAGTCAACTTTGTGACAAAGGTTTTGATGTTATTTTTGATAACATAGCATGTAGAGTTATTGATAGACAATCTAATGCATATATATTTTTCGGATTTCGTGAAAACAATGTATACATGATTGACATGTCTACTATGCTATGCAATGCTACTTGTTTGAAAGCCCTCGATGATGACTCTTTGTTGTGGCATAGGAGATTAGGCCACATTTCTTTTGACCATCTATCTAGATTAAACAACAAGGAAATGGTGAAAGGTATTCCTTGCTTGAACATTGAAAAGGACCGCAATTGCGATGCGTGCCAACTTGGGAAACAAACCAAGTCCTCTTTCAAGTCAATTCTAGGATATCATGACATCACGACCCTTGGAGTTGATCCATTTGGATTTGTTTGGTCCTACTCAAACCAAAAGTCTAAGTGAGAATCGTTTTGCTTTCGTTTTAGTTGATGATTTCTCGCATTTTACTTGGGTTTTTCTTTTAGAACACAAAAATCAATCCTTTTCATATTTTCAAGCCTTTAAGAAAAGAGTTGAAAAGGAAAAAGATTCTTCTATTTTAAGAATAAGAAGTGATAGAGGTGGTGAATTCAATAACCAACCCTTTACCACTTTTTGTGAAGAATATGGAATTAAGCATGAACTATCTTGTCCTAGAACTCCATAAAAAAATGGAGTCGTTGAGTGAAAAAATCGTACATTACAAGAGATGGTTAGGACAATGATAAATGGATATGGTCTCCCTCATTATCTATGGGCCGAGGCCGTTAACACATCTTGCTACATATCAAATAGGGTTTTCTTATGCAAAAACACTTCAAAAACATCTTTTGAGATCTATTTTTCTAGAAAGCTAAATGTTTCATACTTTAAAGTTTTTGGTTGTAAATGTTTTGTTTTGAATACTAAAGATAATTTAGGTAAATTTGATGCAAAGTCTTATGAAGCAATTTTTGTTGGTTACTCTAATACTAGTAAAGTTTATAGAGTTTTCAATAGGTCATCCTTGACTATTGAAGAATCTATACATGTAAAGTTTGATGAATCTAATGTGTTTGTTAAGAATGTTGTAGAAATAGATTCCCTAAATGAAGACATGGAGAGAACTACTTTGAAGGACTCATCTACTCTTGAAGACATGCCAAAGGATGATGAAGGAAATAAAGTTCAAGAAAATGAGGTTCAAGGAAATGAAATTCAAGAAGTTAAAGTGGAGACTACTCAACCACTTCCAAAAGATTGGAGATACAATCCACATCATCCCAAGAATCTTATTATAGGTGAAGTATCAAAAGAGGTAACTACTCATTCTAAACTTCATGATCTTTGTGGGCACTATGCATTTATTTCTCACCTTGAGCCAAAGAACATCCTCGAAGCCGAGGGCGACTCATATTAGTTGCTAGCCATGCAAGAGGAGCTCAATCAATTCGAGCGCAACCAAGTTTGGCATCTTGTTCCTAGGCCCC
The DNA here is from genome assembly GCA_038442645.1 of Agave tequilana. Classification (NCBI taxonomy): domain Eukaryota; kingdom Viridiplantae; phylum Streptophyta; class Magnoliopsida; order Asparagales; family Asparagaceae; genus Agave; species Agave tequilana. Next base: position 90,597 of record JAVJIF010033279.1, on the reverse strand, counting down.
ACGATAGACCAACAATTGGTACTAAGTGGATCTTTAAGAACAAGTTAGATGAGTCAGAAAATGTTGTTAGGAATAAAGCTAGGTTAGTGGCCCAAGGTTACACTCAAGTCGAAGGTATCGATTTTGAGGAAACCTTTGCACCCGTAGCACGGCTTGAAGCCATACGGGTGACACTTGCATTTGCTTCTTATAAAGATTTTGAACTTTTTCAAATGGATGTAAAAAGTGCTTTCTTAAATGGATTTATTGAAGAGGAGGTGTATGTTGAACAAACCCCGGGTTTGTTGATCTTACACATCCAGATTTTGTTTTCAAACTTGACAAAGCTCTTTATGGTTTAAAACAAGCCCCTAGGGCTTGGTATGAAAGACTTTCTTCATTTCTAATTTTTAGTGGTTTTAATGAAGGAAAAATAGATACTACTTTGTTTACAAAACATGTTGAAAATGATATACTTATAGTTCAAATATATATTGATAATATCATATTTGGTTCTACTAATGAAAATCTTTGCAAAGTTTTTGAATCCTGCACAAAGGAGGAATTTGAGATGTCTATGATGGACGAGCTTAACTATTTTCTTGGTTTTCAAATCAAGCAAAGGAAGGATGGGATCTTCATCAATCAAGCCAAGTATACGAAGGAACTTATCAAGAGATTTGGGCTTGAAGGGGCTAAGACAAGCAAAACTCCCATGGCTACCACCACAAAGCTTGATAAGGATGAAAAAGGTACAAGTGTAGACATTAAGCTTTATCATAGCATGATTGGTACCTTGTTGTATTTAACGGCTAGTAGGCCAGACATTATGTTTTGTGTATGTCTTTGTGCTCGATTTCAAACGTGTCCTAAAGAGTCCCATTTGATTGCGGTAAAACGCATTGTTAGATATCTAAAGGGCACAATTGAAATGGGTTTGTAGTATCCGAAAACCGGACAATTTTTCATGACGAGTTTTTCGGATGCCGACTATGCGGGTTGTAGAGTGGATAGGAAGAGTACAAGTGGAACATGTCAATTTCTTGGTAATTGTCTTATTTCATGGTCTTCTAAAAACCAAAATTCGGTAGCCTTCTCAACCACTGAGGCGAAGTATGTTGCGGCCGGAGCTTGTTGTGCACAAGTTCTTTGGATGAAACATACTCTCCTTGACTATGATTTACATTTTGACCATATTAAAATATTTTATGATAATACAAGTACTATTCATATGACTAAAAATGCAAATCAACATAGTAAAATTAAGCACATTGACATTCGGTATCACTTTCTTTGAGATCATTATGAGAAAGGTGATATTGAAATTGAATATATTTCTACCGATTTTCAACTTGCCGATATTTTACAAAACCACTAGACTATGCTAGATTTTCCTTTATTTGTGGTGAATTGAATGTTTGTGTTATGGAATCATGAAATTTTTTTTTAACAATGTTTACCCTTTTTTATGTATCACAAAAAGGGGGAGAAAAAGTTAGCTTATTATTATTTTGAGTTTTGAATTATACATTTTGAGTTTTGAAGAGTTATTTTGAGCTTTGAGTTTTAAGTTATGAGTTTTGAGTTATAACAAGTTAGTTTTGAATTTTGAGTTTTGGATTTTGAGTTATAAAAGGTTAATTTTTAAGTTATGAGTTTTGAGCATAAAATGTTAGTTTTTGAGTTATGAGTTTTGAGCAATATGTTTTGAATTCATATGTCTCTCTTATGTCAAAAGTTCTTAGTTTCTATTTTTCATGTATATAGCCATTCATATATATAGCATGATTTGAGGGGGAGCTTCCAAGCTCCTTTCTCATGTTTTTGTTAAATAACTCATATGTTTTGTCATCATCAAAAAGGGGGAGATTGTTGGCCCAAGGTTATAATCACCCGGTTTTGAGTTTTGATGATTACAAAACATATATAGTTATTTGTACTAATCATTTTCTAGTGTTTAAGTGTGTTTCGGGGTTCTAAGGATTCAAGATTTCTTTTTCCCTTAAGAAAGGTATTTTTGACTCAAGATTGATTCATTTCAGGTTCAAGGATTCAAGCTATTTCAACATCGCATATGGTGGAGCCCATTCGAAGACCTTGTAGTCACTTAGAACCTTTGTAAGAATTAGTTTGTTAAAGAATGAGGTTATGATAAGTTGGCTCAAGAAAACACTCACACACTTTCATTTTCAAAATACGATTTTTGTTTCGGTTAATTGATTTAGGTGCATGTCTTGTTTGTTATACATGACTCAAATTATTTTATTTTTACATCTTGTTTATATCATGTTTACCAACCCTTATAGCATGCTACTTAATCATATAGCCTTACAAAATTATTTTAAAAATTTTTCAAAGTTCAAAATTTCTCCTATAAAAATCTTGTTTCAGGCCCAACGGTCGACTGGCAGTTGACCGGATCCAGTTCAGGCCTGATCGGTCGACCGCACCGATCGACCGGGCCTTGTGTTTTTGACGTGCACGTTTTGTGCACGTCTGCCGGTCGACCGGACCGGTCGACCGACTGACATGCCCTTGCTCTCAGGTTTTGTCGGTCGACCGGGCCAGTCGACTGACAGAACAAACTTTTGTTTTTGATTAGCCTCCGGTCGACCGACCGGTCGATCGAGTCCAACGGCTAGTTGCCAAGTTTGACTGCCGGTCGACCGGGCCGATCGACCGACAGCCGCCAGCAGCCCCAACTGCTAGTTTTCTGAGTTTTGTTTCTTGGATTTGATTGTGATGTTTTAGTTAGCTATCTCTGAATTTTTGGGGCCTATTTTCTGACCTATTAAACTAGTTATAATGATGATTAGATCTCTTCTAATCCCTATAAATAGATGGCATTGGTCACTTGTTAAAATCAAGAAAAATACCCATTGTTTTGTGTTTCAAAAAGAGAAGAAAAGTTTTTCAAGCTCTCAATTCTAAAGTGCATTCTTGGTCAAAGTTTTTCAGTTGTTTTAAAGCTTTTTTTTTACTCTTTTCAACTGAATTTTTCTCACTACACTTCTTGAGCCAAAAATCATTCCCATTCTATAAGGAGTTGTAAGAGAGAAGTGTGTGGTCCTTATTGATCACTTTGTTACTTGTAGTTCTTTGTGTTGAAATCCCTCTTGTGTAGAGGTTGGATTGGTGGGAGTTCGGTACTCCTATCTTCTGTAGACCTCTTGTAATTTCCTCGGTGGATATAGTGAAAATCTTTCACGGTGGTGAGGCGGGGACGTAGAGCGGTGGCTCGAACCTCGTAACAAATTCATTGTGTTTGCAATTAGTTTCTTATTGCTTTTTATTGCTTTACAATTTTATTTTGTGATACTTCTTGCTTGCACTTCTTATTGCTCCCATTTCATTCATTTGCATTTTCCGATCTTTACTCATCTCAACAAGAAAGCAATTACGCGCCTTAACTCATAATCTAGAGGAATCAAAGAGGAGAAGTTCTAGAGCTCTTCACGGGAAATTCGGCTTCAATTTCTTGTTTTGAGTAACCGATTGCATCATACTTTCATACTTGTTTAAAAAGATCATTAGATTAGCATTAACACCTATTCACCCCCCTCTAGGTGTTTTTCACATAACTCATAAGCATGAAGTTTAAATTCTCCGTCTTTCCCCTCCTATCGGCTCCTGCTCGGCCCCTTCCTCCTTGTAAATACAAATAGATTATATATATAAACATAAATATATATATATATATATATATATATATATATATATATATATGAAACATGTCCACCGTCTTCCTCCTCCTACCGGCTCCCGCCTGGCCCCTTCCTCCGTGTAATTACACACATATATATACAATGAAACATGACCACCGTCTTTCCTCTCCTACCGGCTCCCGCCCGGCCCCTTCCTCCTTATAATTACACACACACACACACACACACACACACACACACAAATGACCACCTTCTTTCCCTCCTACCGACTCCCGCCTGGCCCCTTCCTCCGAGCAAGCAAGCCAAGTATAAATCACAAAATTATCATACTATTAGACACATGATATTTATATCGTATGTAATTAAACGCAACCATTCTTATTAATTACAACATGTGTGAACATGTATAAACCTTATGTTTTGCAAAGATCCATATTTTGTAGGATCATTTTCACATCCATAATCGATCATCATTTACTTGTGTGAGGGTTCCACCTTACTTTCTTCTTACCCATGATTGATAACTAAAGACTTCACATATGTTGAATTTAGTGTAATAATAACATATATTTGTGCTCCCAACGAGGTAAATATCAGAAAGTACTTAAGGATTAATCACCCCTAAACATGAGTTCTATGTTACCATGAAAGATTATGTAGATTTAGTTATCACTAACTTCTACCATGTGAATCTTTAACTTAACCATTTAGGTAGAAAGAGGGAAAGAATATGACACTAGCCCCATGATTTCTAGATTACTCCAATACTACGTGAATGTTGTCTCCAAATTTTCCTTAATCCTTCAAACTTTCATACACTATTTACTTGAAATTAGTCCATGTCTACGACAAAAATTGATGAGTATAGTAGTCTACTCACGATGTAGATCGATCTCTTCACTAGTTTTTGTAGATCCCACTCTCACACAACAACCCTAGCAATTGAAACATAGAGGATTTAGATCACATATTTTATCAAAATAAGAGGAGACATAGACAATTACCTTGCTCACTTTCAGCTTGAGTTATCCTCTGAAATTAGGAGTTTTGGAGTCTAAAACTCAGATCTAGATTTAGCACCACACTCTAAGATCACGCCCGAACCCACGCCCTTCCTCCTCCCTCTGACCTACGCGCGCCCTCCTTCTCTCAGGCCGCGTGCGCGGCCTGGCCAGCAGCGCGCGCATGCGCGCTGCTACTGCTGCGCGTGCTGCGCCCCCTTTTCCTGGCTCCGGCCTGGGACGTAAAGAAGGGGAAAAAGAGAGAGAAACAGGGTGGAGAGTAGGAGGGAGATCTCTTCAGAAATATTTTGGAGGAGGCTTGAGAATTCTAGGGTTGGAAATACAGAGAAGAAGAAACTTTCAGATCTGAACGTAAGAGGATGAGGAGGGTAGAATGGGTAAAAGGTTTCCTCTTTGGTGTAAATTATAATGTGAAGACTCTCCTCTAAATGCCACTTGTCCATACTTCAATTAAGAAGATCCAAGCCCTAGATCTCAGCCTACATGCACACCTACCCCATTCCACTATCTCCAAGTATTATTATTAGTATAACCCTAGGTTCTAATTAAGTTAATCATGGTCTTAGGAATACCCATGTGACATACCCTTATTTATGCAAGCATTAGGCATACACATAAATTTTATGTACTCCCTATTTATCATGTTTTAATTAGGAAAAGTGAGTAACTCATAACAAATTTTTAATTTTTGTTATTATTATTATTTTGAGGATAACAATTGAAATAAATTCTTCAACCGATGATCTCAGTAATTAGAGGGTGACAAGATATTAATTAGGAATCGGTTGTTACATAATGTGACTGAGATAAACTGATTCCTTCTGGTGTTCTAGTATTTTTAATTCCTAAAATTACATCAGCAACATCTAGATCTTTCATATTAAAGTTGTTGGATAACATTCTTTTAATGAACATAATTATTTCAATATTTGTCTCGAGTATCTACATGTAGTCTACATAGAGACATGCAATGATATATGCATTTTCAACTATTTTAGTGTAAACATATTTGTTGTATTAATTGATAGTGAATTCATTCTTGATTATGACACTATCCAACTTCTTATGCTACTGTTTAAGAGCCTATTATAGCTTCTTTCCACATTTGTGCTTTTGGGGTAGGCGTATCCTCCTTAAATGTTTGAGACTTACTTTCAGTCGCATATGCTATAAAGCTTGGACTAAAGAATTTAAAGATTCTCAATTTCTTACTCCTTGATTCAACTTTTGCATTAACTGTTTGTTCACTGAGTCCTTTGTTTTTGAACGCTGTTTCATGTGTTCTTTCCTAGAATCTTGTTTCTTTCCGTTTGTATGGAAAGATTTCTTCAAAAAAAAAAACACATTTCTTGATTCAATAATTATGTTTTACATGAATATCCAGTATTTCTAATTTGTGTACCAGAAAACTGTAGGTGTTACTATTCCATGCATAGCCTATGAAAATGCAATTCACTGTTTTACTCTTCTTAGGTAGTGACATTGATACTTTTACAAGGCACCTTCACATTTTGAGGTAACGATAGGAAGGTGGCATTCCATGCCACAACTCAAATGGAATAAGACCAACTTTCTTTAGACAATTATTGTGATTTTCTAGTGCAGGTTGCATCTGCAGTTTAATTTTGCTTGTGTTTGTATTATATTTTATTATGAATTTCACTCTCACTTTTTAATTTCGTTTGTGGTGCGAATATACAATCTAATTACTTGTTGTGAAAAATCAACACCATAATACTAAAAAGTCTTTAATTGATACACACACGGTTCTAAGATTTTAATCAGTGTGAAGTGAAGGAAATCACTGTCATGGCATGCACCCAGGCCGTTTGTCTCTGCACCAAATTTGTGTATTGAAGCTCAATTTCACCGTTTCCAAAGTTCCAAATTTCTTTATATCCCACAAGATTTCTTTTCAATTTGACATTTCTCAGTAAAACGTCTTCCGGAAGTTAAAAAAAGAGGTTTTTTTTTTTTTTTTTTTCCCCACAAGCGCATGTGAAGCTGGGCCGGAGCTAGGGTGGGGCCCGCACCTGTGGGGGCCGGGCAGGGCTTCCCACGTGCGATGTGAAAGGGAGATGGGTCCTTTTGACAAGGCCGGCCTCTGCCCATTGTCCTTTTTGACGGGTCAACGTAACGTCATCGTCCTGAACTGTCAGCCCACCCGCACGTGCTAACGCTCTCGCACGTGGAAACTCTTTATTAGCTAAGGGACCCGCCACTATTTTTTCTCACCACGACCTTGAATTTTTATTTTTTTCCCAATTACAAAAGTGAAGAAAACAAAGAAAGATTGTGGTGTAATTGTAGCTGCCTTGTGAATTCAGTCAGCAAAACTTTATTGTTGTGTTTTTGGTTTTTATAGCTTGGGGTTCCTTTCCTTTAGTCCACAAATTTGGTACTTTGAGCTTTGAGCCTATAAATGGAGTAAGAAATGAGATGGCAAGAAACAAGATGGCAAGGGTAGATTTTAAAAAACCCGCCTGTATTGTAAGGGTTTCAGAGAAAATTTCTTGTAATATTGAAATGAGTAGCAAAATTTTTTATGCTATTAAATTTAGTTAAAAAACACTTAACAATACATGTTAATTTTTTTCCCCTGAAATTGGTAGTACAGAGGAATTTTTTTCTCATTTCAATAGTATAAAATGATTTTTTATGAAACTCTTGAAGTACTAGAAGGTTGTCTACAATTTACTATAAAATTTAAATATAGCATTCTTTAAGCTAAATGTGCTTGAAATCCTTTGTTGAGAACTCACTCCCTGCATTAGTTTAGAAATAAGGAATACCTCTGGTTAAATCATACTTTGATCGTTAATTCCTTCTTGTTGAATTTTCACCTCAATTTTTAGTGTTTGAATAGGATATTCTGCGGATAAAGGAGATATATTTTTTTGGATAGTCTTAAACTAAACAAGGGTTTATTAATTTGCTTGCCCTAGTCAAAAAGAAAAGATCACCGGAATCTAAACATTCCAATCAAAAAATGATTGATGGGCTAGCTCGTGGTCTGTAGGTGAGAATCATGTTGTATAGGCCAACCTAAATCATTGCTGCAAATATCTTTTCTTTTTTCGAGGGAAGAAACTCGTAACTGTGAGGATACCGTCGTTTGCTATTCAATCGCCATCATCTGGGGTTTTTTTTTTTCCCCTCTTTTGGCGTGGGTGATTTGGGGGTTTGGGAGTTGGGGTTTTAAATGTTTAGATCATGATCAAAGTAGTCAGATTGAGAATTTGTATGTTCAAAAATATAAATCTATGAAATATGCTATTTTTTATTATTTATTTTATGTCTATTTGATGGATGGACAAAAAGTATTCACAACATTTGATTTTTAATTTTTAATTACATTAAATAATATATATCAACTTCAACAGAAAGGATCTTGTATTTGAATATTGTAAGCCGTTATTTGAGTGGGAAGGATTCTGTATCTTAGCCGCCAGCCGAGAGAATTCTCTCAGCTTGCTGTGACCTGGTCGCAGTTCCAAAAAATTTCAGATATTCTCAATCTAATTAGTATTGTCACCATAGAAGTAGTTCTCATAAAACAGTGCGACCATGATCGCAGTCTTCACAAAACATTGCGACCATAGTCGCAGTCCTCACAAAAATATCGCGAGTATGGTAGTAGTTCTTAGAAAAATACTGGAACCATGGTAGAAGTCCTCAAAAAAAATACTGCAACAATGGTATCAGTTCTCACAAATACACTTGGATCATGGTAGTTCTGCGATCAGGATCTATGGCTGAGATTCGGCCACGTCGCCACTGGCTGAGAGTCTCTTAGCTTGCGGCTGAGGAAGATCTCTCTCTATATGTGTGTGTGTGTGTGTGTGTGTGTGTGTGTGTGTGTGTGTGTGTGTGTGTGTGTGTGTGGTACGGTTACAATACACCTGGTGTAACTAAGTTAACTTACACACACACACACACCTTTTTTCACCACAAAAAATTTTGTTTGGTGAGATACAAATAAAAATTAATGTGAGTGGTCCCCACAAGGTGTTTAAAAAATATTTTTTGTGTGGTGGAAAGAGGTGTGTGTAACTTAACTTAGTTACACTTATGTGCATTGTAACTCTACCCATACACACACGGTCCCTGTCTCCCCCTCCGGTCCCTCCCTCCGTAAAACATATACAGCAATTTGTACGTGCATGCCACATATATTCACGTATAAATACTCCCTTTCCCCCCTCCATAAAGCTTCCTCCAAGAGCGCGCGCGCGCGCACACACATATATAAAATACACAAATAAACAAATATGAAATATATACAAATATATGTACACATGTATATATAGTTTCCATGTCTTCTGCAAACTTTGCTCCATGCTATATGCAATGTACACATGCATATCGTAGCAACGTGTCGTTCATTTATATAACATATCAATAGCACATTAATATCAAAACTAGTAAAGTTTCACATTTTCGGTTTATCAATTTAGTTTCCATAAATTCACTATCGTATTTTCTTTATGTGGGGGAGAAGATAAAAATTGAGTTTTTTAAATCACTAGAAATGGCCAAGAGAGAGGAGCATTAGAGGCGATCTGCACAGACAAAGAATGCAACAACAAGAAGCACGGGCATAGCGTGTATGGCGTGCACAACTTGCACGAGGAGAAAACAAGTTGGGCGACTGAACACATGTGGAGAGCAGTCGAACGACTGGCACTGAATTTAACAGACACTAAGCTCTATTTTTGGCGCTGGATTTTTGGCTTAACGGGCGACCGCACGGTTAACCGCAGATGGAGCCGATCGATCGGGCGGTTGACTGGTCAGGTTCTAGTGGTTTTTGAGTTGGAATCGAGTTTCTATTTGTTATGTGAATTTCGTATCCGATTTAGTTTTCTTCAATTTGCTCTCTCCTTTGGTTATATAAGGAGAGTTTCTACACCCTCATTGATATTGGTTTTTAAGAATTAGTCTTGTATCGGTTGTTGAATCGATTGTTGGGAGTTTTACGGTTAGTTTGTTTGAGAGAATTTTATGGCTAATTTGTGCAGATTCTCAATTTGGGTCTCCTGATTAATTTATAATCCTTGCAACTCAATTGTTTGAATAAGAATCTTCTCCCTTTTTATCCCGAGGACGTAGGCAAGTTGCCGAACTTCGTTAAAATAGTTTGTTTCTCGTCTTCTCTTTTATATTTTGATTCATGCCATATTTGTTTGTGATTGCTTAGGCGTTGGGAACACTGATCTAGGGTGATTGGTGTATCGTTGTTTTAGTGTAAATCCTTCGGCAGGTGCAACACTTTACACACACACACACATATCACCAATGTCGTGTTTATACAATAATTTTTCATTTGGTTTTATTGATGTATTCAATACTATTTTTTAGCCTTTTGATTCATGAACGACTCGACAATGGATTCAAGATTTTTCATTTATCGACATCGGTATATTATTTCAGTCCCCTCACAAGTGACACAATGTATAATATAATTTTGACCAATATATATTATCAAACTATATAATTTGCATTAATTTTTAAGGATATCGACTGTAAACGAGCCGAGGGTTTTTTTTTTTCGATATCATGATTAACAAGTTTACACCATGATTTGCATCACGATTAACAAGTTTCATATATTATACCATGATTAACAAGTTATTAAACCATAATTAACAAGTTTTCGATAGGATTCAAAAATCAAAATGTCAAAGCTCAATTGTAGAAATCAAGTGAGAACAAGAAGAAACTTTTCCCACACTCGATTCGGCAATTTTTCTGATATTAACGAAGCTCATACAGTTATCCCGATAATTCCTATTTAATTTTATATATATTAGAAATTAGTTCTAATATGTAATTATTAATTAAAGAATTTTAATTAAAAGACAAAAAGTGCTAGTTTACCTCCACGTGATTAATTATTTGATTAATAACTTAAAATTTTTTTCCGAAGACCACCAAACCTTACCTCCTCTTCTTCTTTGCTCATGCTCCCCTCCTTTATCTTGCTCACGAGTCAAGGTTGGCCCATTTGCCCAGCCAACCTGGCTTGAGTCTAATCTCGGGCTGAACTCGAGTCTAGTCGACTTCGATTGGAGGAGAAAAGAAGAGGAAAGAAGAAAAAAGAAAATTAAATGGTGCAATTTAATTGTAGTAGAAGCTAGGATTTTTCTCAAATGGGAAAGAGGAAGGGATTTGGAAAATTTTATTCTTGGATGAATAATAACTTGAGAGAGGGTATATATGGGTAAGAAAAGAATTTGGATTAAAAATTCTTTATCTAGTAAAATCTCTCTCTCTCTCTCTCTCTCTCTCTCTCTCTCTTCCAACTCTTGTCTTCATCTATTTATATAATTTCACACACACACACACACACTCTCTTGTATTTATCCCTTTTCATCTTACATACACATAAAAATGTGCATAAAGTTTAAACATAATTAATTGTTCATTAATTTAATAGTCGAATCGCCTGCCACACTTTAATATACACTAATAAAGTAATTAAATTTTCATCTCTAATCATTCTTATTATACACATTAATTGAATATTAACATTTTAAGTTAGAATTTAATAACTTAGGTGTTACAGTTTAATTAACTGTGATGAGAATTAAGAGACATATGTTTATATTCTAATGTTTTAGTATGTGGCGTATTCTTTTGTTTGGAAGACAAATTTAGACTTTTTGTATATACAATTTTTTTTTCCCATTCATCTATTTTAAATGTGCATTTGACAGAACGTGAATCTTGATGACTGCGAATCATCTTAAAGTCCTTGCTATTGCATTAATCTAAAGTTATGATCAGAATTGAGAGACAAACTTTTATTCTAACCAACAACAGCCGTGCAAAAAGGATAGAAAAGCCACTCCAATGTATTGAACCACAAAGCAATAAAAGCTCACTTACTCTAGTAGTAAAGCAGAAACTAAATGAAGATTTAGTTACTTGTTCCTATTGTTCGTGAAACAGTATAAAAGCCACAACCATTCATAAAATAGTGAAAATAGTGAAATTCTTCTCCAAAAAAAAAAAAATACTAAGATACTTGACTATTGATATTAACCAACGCAGCCTACGCTAGGGAAGAGGATCAAACCCGATATATCCATACCAGTGAGTTGTAGAAGTTTTAGTAAGAGAGATTTTTTTAATTTTTTTTTATGAAAAAGGTGGAGTATTATGGCTATTCGTTTCATTAATGAGAACCTAATGAAACAAAGTATAATATGAAAACATCAAATAGAGCCAGCCCAAAATATAAGTCCTTTCTGCTCTAAGAATTCTTATTTATTTTTTAGTTACTAAATAAGTAATAAATAGAAATTTTATGATTTAGTTTTAATTAAAATGTAAGCCCACCCGATTCATTTGTAAGAGAATTGTTAGCCATCTTGTTTTGAGAGAAAAACCGTTAACAAGAAGAATAATACTATAAAATCGAAATATTGGAGACTTATTTATTTGTTTATTTAAACCAAGAAATTGAAAGTGTTCAATTAGTTTCCCTAATACTTTGCCCTTTTTTATTAGGAAAAAAAAAGAAAAGTCTTGCAAGTACAATTTTGGAAGGACGGGGGAAAATCTGTCTGTTTCCCTTGTTTTCTCTCTCTTCACCTCTCTGCTCGTACTCGTACGGACGCGAGCGGCCCCATGTGAGAGAAAGAAACAGTCGGAGACTCTGGGGCCATGGCACGTGCGATGGGCCCCGCGAGCCCCGCACGGGTGGAAAATCTTACTGAGCTGGTGTGGGTCCCACGGACTGCTCGCCCCTGCCAATGGATTCCCGCTGTCGCGTGGCTTTCTCCACGCGTACCGCACGATATCTCACTTTCCCTCCAAATCTCAACCAATCCCCCAATTTTAACTTTCTGCACACAGGTGACGCAAATATTTCTCAACCCCTTGTAGATTTTATTTAAATCAAATAAATAAACAATTTATTATATTATTAATTAGAGATAGACTTTGCCTCCTTCTAAATTGATTTGAACTCGAATCATTCCCACTCAAATTCAACCCTCCAGCAATTGAATACAATATTCATTCCGTTGAAGTTGATCTGTATTACTTGAAGTATCTATAAATAAAAAATTAAGTATTTTGAATACTTTTTATTCGCACATCAAGTAGGAAAAAACGGACGGCCTAAATAATGAGTTGGTTAGTTTAACGGTGTAAAATATTTGAAACCTAGTAAAAATTAGTTTGTAGGGGTTTTTTAATGTTTAGAGCATAATCAAATGTTCAGATCGAGAATTTGTCTGTCTAAAGACATATATCTAACCAAGTCACTACTTTCGGCCTTTCATTTTGCGTCGCTTGATGGATGGACAAAAAGTATTCAAAACACTTGATTTTTGGTTTATAGATAATTGAAATAATATAGACGACTTCAACGGAGTGGATCTTGTATTTGAATGCTGGAGGGTTAAATTTGAGTGGGAAGGATTCGTCTTCAAATCCGGACACAAGTTCTATCTCTTATTAGTTATACATATTAGAGATAGACTTGTATCCTTACAAAAGGATTTGATCTCAATTTGATATAGACTTGTGTCCTTCCAAAAGGTTTTGAATTCAAATCCTTCCCTCTCAAATTCAACCCTCCAACATTTGAATACAAGATCCACTCCATTGAAGTTGATCTATATTATTTCAAGTATCTATAAATCAAAATCAAGTATTTTGAATTCTTTTTGTCTACCCATCAAGTAGGGAAAAACGAACGGCCTAAATAGCGAGTTGGTTAGTTTAACAGTGTAGAACATTTGAAACCTAACAAAAATTAGTTTGTAGGGATTTTTAAATGTTTAGATCATAATCAAATGGTCAGATTTTAAAGACATAAATCTAACCAACTCACTACTTTCGACCGTCCATTTTGCGTCGCTTGATGGATAAAAAAAAATATTCAAAATACTTGATTTTTAGTTTATAGATAATTGAAATAATATAGATCAACTTCAAGAGAGAGAATCTTATATTTGAATGTCGGAGGGTTGAATTTGAGTGAGAGGGATTCAGGTTCAAATCCTTTTGAAAGGATACAAGTCTATCTCCTTATTAATTATACATATTAGTAATTTAAAAATGGTTATAACTTGTTTTTTGGAGTAATAATCAATAAGCATTATTTCTAATGAGAGAAAGTGATATTGCTATTGTACTGAGAATTTAAAGATCCCATGTGTTTCATCTGTTTTTTGGTGCTTATATGTACTCCTACTACATGAAATGAACTATACTGGTCGTCTGAAAATGAAATGAGGCAATCAATGCTGACAGATTAAACCTCAAGATGTTATAGTACAAAATAGAAATAAAAATAATATAATCAGTAAATTATGCAAAGAAGAAAATTTGTCGCATGTAAACTCGCGGAAAATTACCAAAAAAATATTCTTAGAAAATAAAAAGAGAAAATTATATATACAAGGTATTATTAATAGTAACGTTCCACCATTTTCCTCCTCTAAGTAGTTGATGCGTCCTCAGTGCTTCCTAGCTAAAACTGAAAAGTTTTCAGAATTGTTGTAATTAAGTAAAATAACCTAGTGTCTTCTCTCAATTGTGGAAATTTTTGCTATTAATTTTCCCTCAATATGTGATAAATAATCAGTCACACTCCAAACCACATCTCATTTCCTAAATCTAAATAATCTTTCCAATTAGCACAGTCATTTCCCAACTACAATAGTCATCTAGATGATTAGGTTGTTTCATAATGCAGACAATTGTAGTTGTTTTGTTTTGTCTAATTATTGTAGTAGATCTCTCTCTTTGAGAATTATTCTTTAAAAAAACTTTGAATGAGTAAATAGATATCTTATCATTAACATTATAATGTACATAATTAATGATTTGAAGGTCAGAGAAGTAGTTGGTAGCCCCAAATTAAAACATAAGAATATGGAATCCTTTGAGCATTATCGGTGCGACAATATTTGTTTCTTGGTTTCTTTGAAGTATGAAGAAAGCCCTTATGATTTTCTTGGTCAACAAAGGAGGAAGGTATAAATAATGGCCCTCTGAGAGTCCACAGATTTGTTGTCAAAGGCTTTCTTCATCTACAGTGCTCTGTCAGACGGCTTTTTTGCAGTGCTCTTTGGGTTGTAACAAAGGGAATTGTAATATTTATTATCTGCTTCAAATGTTTGTTGAAACAAAATAGGACCAAATCCTTTGTTTGATATGTACATGCCACTACTGTTGCAAGGGCTTAATTGATAATTAATAAATTAATTGTAGTGGCATGTATTTATTGTAAAAAACCAGCTTTTAAAAGTAATTTTAGAATCAATGATGAGATGACATAATATTATTAAGGGCAAGTTTTTAAAGCTAATTTAGAATAAAATGATTAGATAACATAATTTTCCCTGTGAACTAATATTTGCTTCTGCAATTTCATTTCTAGTGAACTAAATAGATCCAATTTTGAAAGTTTATTGGCGACTAATTGATAATCTCATTTTTAATAAAACATAAGTTTTTTTTTCACTGATCACTTGATAGTCACTGCATTAAAAACACACATTAGTGACTAAGTTTGATATGACAAATTTAATTGTACTATATAAATTATGAACATGTTTGTTGTGATTTTATGAAAAAGTAACCAGAATATCAATAAATAATTACTAAGACTTCAAACAGATATCTAATTGGCATTTTTGTTGTGGTTAATGTCGTGGATATCAATCTGATGTTGTCATCATCAAATATATCTCATGGACGATATTTGGCCATTACTCTAGGAAAAGTAATATTATTCAATTTCTAGTGAGATGCGCCATATCTTTACTTACCATCAAATCATGAATTCAGGTATAATTTAATTCACAAATTATCCACATCCAATTTCTTTTGGCACAAACACACATATATTAGTTCAATAATATTCAAGAAAACATATTGGCATGTCAACGTCCAAAACATTCTTTGCGTGGAATGATGGACAACGACTGATAATTACATAAAGATTTGCACTCTTGTTGAGTGGGCTTTTGTTGTGAAAGTGATCAAAGGCTTCAAAGCATGCAGCATGATATGACTCCATTAGCTCTTCCTTTTGCTTAGCCATGGGCATTTTTTTTTTCAATTGAGGATTATTATTTACTTCATGGTCAAGAAATTAGGGTTGCTAGCTGCGCAAATTGACTATATATCAAATGCAAAATCAGTAATCTTGCTATGTTTCTCAAGTTCTTCACGGTGTATTTGGTTCATCTACTGTAACCTACAAATGGTGGAGATCTTATTGCCAAAAGATTTAAAGTTCATCTATTAGATGTGACCTGTTACTTATCAATGAGAGGTAATTTAGTAATGTGACATTTGTTAGAATATAAAAATACTATCTTTAGCTTTAATGATAATTTTATAATTTTAGTATAGTGGAAGAAACTTTAAATCAGTACTAAAGTACCACAGGCTCAATTTTCACAAATAGTACAATCACTAACATCATAATTTATAAATTGAGAATCCAAATAGACAATCATCGTCTAACTTAATATTTTGAAATCTACATGATTAAAGATCATACTCAAATTCAATATCAATGTCAACAAAATGAATTGTTTAGAACAACAATTATTTTTATTAAAATGTTTAAATTTTGGATGCTTTCAACTATATTTTTATGTTAATTCCACTTTAATTTTCGAGACACAAATACTTCCAATGGGCTGCATACTTAATCCCTGCCTTCACTTACACCACAACAATATATCATCCGTAATCTTCGCCTTCAGTTACGTAGCCTAATCTCCCTCCATGTTCATGATGTGAAACGTCATCCATCCTGAGCAGTTATAGATAAAGGCGAGATTCTCTACATGCAATTCTATCAGTCAAGTGCCAACAACCACGACTGTTACAACAGACCAATACGTGTAGATCATGTGATTACGATGAACACACCAATATCATCCGTCCGAATGCACATAGATCAGATCAAATATAAATAGACTTTCTCCTCCAGCGAGAAGGAGAATCTTTTTTCCTATCTCCTAAAAAAACCCAGCACTGAGACTCTCGCATTGGAGCCCTGTAATTCTTGTAACTTACAAATTATAGTAGATTCTTCTCTTCCTCCTCGTGATTTTTTTCCGATCTGGGTTTTCATGTAAAAATTCTGTATTTCTTTTATTCTGTGTATTATTTTCTCTCACACTTGAAAACCCACTCAGCTCGTCCCTCGCTTGTGGTGAGGATCGATCGTTCGATCGCTCGCGGCAGAAAATCTCTGCCACTCTTATCAATGAGAGGTAATTTAGTAATGTAACATGTGTTAGAATATAAAAATATTATCTTAAGCTTTAATGATAGTTTTATTATTCTTGTATAGTGGAAGAAACCTTAAATCGGCACTAAAGTATTACAGACTCAATTTTCACAAATAGTACACTGACCTGCATCATAATTTTTAAATTGAGAATCCAAATAAGACAATCATGATCTAATCAATATTTTGAAATCTACCATGATTAAAAATCATACTCAAATTCAATATCAATGTTAACAAAATGAATTGTTTAGAACAACAATTATTTTTATTAATTTTTAATTTTGGTTCCTTTCAACTATATTTTTACTTTATTCCACTTTAATTTTTGAGATACAAATACTTCCAATTGGATGCATCCTATAGGATTCCAATTTTGATCTCATCCGTTTTCTCTCTTTCTTTTTGAGGTCCTCTTCTATACTACATATTTATTCATTACCCACCTTGTTACTTTAATAGATTAGTTTACAAGAATACCTTTGACTTGATCTCTCCCAGTAAATTTAATATGCTTAAATGGAATTGCCACTGAAGATAAAGGCCAATGTGTAGTCTTTTTTTACAAGAGCTTGATATGATCTTCACTAGTTAGCAATCATTGGTCAAGGAGTAATAATTAGTTTGTTTCTTTAGCACAACTGAAACTTTACCTCCTTTTAATTTCTTTGAAACCACCCTTGCTAGATGGCTGTACTAAGCAACATATATAAAAATTAATGTGGTCTTCCAACTCCTTTTAAATGAATAAAATGGAAAATTCCTGCTGTGGCCTGTTAGGTCACCCTATGAGCGAGAAAGTTCTCTAATTACATAACTTCTGCTGAACCTGCAGTGACCAACTCATTCATGTACTCCAATGTGAGTTGTGGGGAGTCTCACTTTCAAATCCGGTTATCGTCTAATATTAAAAAAAGGAAAAAAAAAAAAAAAAAAACTCATCCAAGAGATATTCTTTTAGATTAATGTGATTAGCAACTTGATTATCTGTTTTCCTCTAATCTCTATTGTGGATGAATGCACTTTTAATTAGATACACTGTAGACCCCTTGGTTTTTTGTTAATCAACGCATGGTCCTACAATTTCCACAAGATACTAATCAATATGTTTCTTGTGTGACTCCAGGTTGCCAAATTTTCTTGCTAAAATTCAACGAACAGCCCGTGTACATAATTGCTTGCAACAGAGGTTTGGACAGA
Organism: Agave tequilana; assembly: GCA_038442645.1. NCBI lineage: Eukaryota > Viridiplantae > Streptophyta > Magnoliopsida > Asparagales > Asparagaceae > Agave > Agave tequilana. Next base: position 72,457 of record JAVJIF010033279.1, on the reverse strand, counting down.
TTTGGACAAACATTCAACTAGTCATTGATGTGATCCACTAACCCTTGTATTTTTATTATAAAATAAAAATGTGGCCCATTCAGTCGGTGGAATCATTTGGAGAGAAGATGTCTGTGCACGAATCAGGCAAAATTGGGATTAAAATGCATGGGTAGGTGTACAAGTAAAAGTTTTTCATATTTTTCAAGAAATTAAAAAACAAATGATGTACATATATCTAAATCTAGTGAAATGCAAAGTGTTATAAACTAAGTCAAATCTACAAAAGAAACATGATATGTTGCATGCTCACATCATGGTGGTTATGATTAAGCACTTAATCCTAAAAGGAATTTTTTTTTGAGAAAAAACAGTGAACCAATTGGTCCATTGCGCTTAATCCTAATAGGATTTAGATATAATATCCTAAAGAGAGAGAGAGGAGAGAGAGCTAGCCAATGAGTACCAACCTATTCAAACAAACTTTGATTCTTACAAAAAGAAAAAAAAAAAAGAAAAAAAGAAAAACAAAAGAGAAGAAAAAGAAAAGGACTTGCATATATGAAAAGTCTACAGAAATCAAGTCTTGTCAAAACAAACAAACAAATCAATTGAAAGAAAAGTTCCTATTTCAGTTAATTGGATCTTCTGTTTGCTAGAGGAAAGAAAAACTTATATTTATTTATACTATGATGTGCAAAGAAAAGCAGACTTTTTTCTATGAGATCTATAATAATATTTCTCATAAAGGCTAGTTGATCAAAAGTCCTAATTCTTTTTGTACAAAAGCCCTACGATCACTAAATCTGTAGTATATTGTAAAACAAAAAGATAAATAAAATAAAAATAAAGCTAAAAAATTAACAAAACCCACATTACAAAAAGCATCCAAGGAACAAAAAAGACACAAAAACTGGCAAAACCCACAGCACTAAAACAGCATCTATATGTGTCACTGAACCCTCCTAAAATCTTGAAAAATAAAGATGGATGATCTACCGTCTACGAGAATTAATGATGCTTGCAAGATCAAGTAAGAGGTGAATTGATCTCAATAAAATATCCATCAAAAAGAAACCAAAGAGAATTAAAATTCGGGGCTCAATATTCAATTGGACAGCGGGCACACACTCCCATTATATACAGCATTTCTCTTAAAATGAACCATCAATCCCAATATATGTAGGTCTCTCAATATCACTTTTTGCAACGCATAATCGTAACAAGTCCAAATGGGCCGCAAATTTTTTTTTTTTTTTGAGCAGCATGCATCTTTAGTATATATACTCTTAACTTATACTAAATATCCTAGTTTAAAAAAAAGGAAAAAAAATTCAAGGGTCACCACACTCGCTCCAGCACACCAGCATTGCGACGCAGCGGCGGAGTATGTAAAACCTGGCCCTCTGCTCCCTCACCAGAATTCGGCACCGCTGGCTAAATGACCGGCACGGGTCCCTCACGTGCCGGCTGCAGAAGCTCCGCTCCGTCGTCTCCATTGATCTTGGTCTTGAGAACTGATTTTGATTGAGAGAAGAAGAGAGAGTGATGAGAGTATTGATGGTGGTATTTATAGCGAGTTATAGAGCTCAGCTCACAGAAAGAAATAGAGAGAGCGGCAGCTGCTTCGTCTCTTGTTGTTGTTGTTGGCCTCTTTTTATCTGCAAATCTCGTCTGCGGAAGGGAATGGTTGGAGTCCGCCACACAGTAGCGTCCAGTGTATAGTCGACGCTGGGGACAGCTGGCGGGGGGAGTCTGGGCCCCGGGGAAATAAGAAGGCTGGGGTGGGGCCAACTGGACAAGGCGCGTTTAATAGAATTTTTTTTTTTTTTTCCTTTTCTTTTGGGGTTCCAGTTTGTGGGCTTGAGTTTTGTGAGGGTGGGGGTGGGGTGGGGTGGGGTGGCGTGGGGTGGGGCCCGGTGGGTTGAATTGGTCAACTGTGAAGAGTCGAGGAGACTCGGTACGGGGCACGCACGTGCGGGTGAAGGTGGTGAGTTTGCTGAAAATGAGGATTGAAATTAGGAAAATTTTGTTATAGCCATCTATATTGTTTCATAATTAGGAAAAAACACTCAGTTTCATAATTTTATTCACTATAACTTCATTCACGTCAGCATAAATTGATTCTTCCCAACGGCTAGTTCTTTAATATTTCCATTTCTCTATTACCCTTCGTCATCGTCCTCAATATTACTCTCCCCTTAACTTTGAACATGATGCAGAGTAACTCGCGGGATGACCTGCGCTGTTAAGTTACCGTGGGGGTTGGAAGGGAGCTGGGAGTCCCCTCCCAGGGGTCACAGGGTGCAGAGCCCCCAGACCAAATTTATTTTTTGGATCAACCTTTTGTAGATCTCGTTTGTTCGTGCTCGCGATGAGTTTTGTTTGAGTTTGTGACCGATGTGGTATATAGATCTGGAAAAAATTGGGGATCATTTGATACTTGTGAACGAGGGTTTGCAGATGATATTTATACTGATATGAAAATTGTCTCATAATCGCAGTCCTATGTGAGGATTGTGGTCACAGTCTTTATTAGAAGAGTACGGCTATGGTCACAATCTTTTTATTAATTGAAAATTAGGGCATTTTGTGAGGACTGCGATCCTTGTGCAGTTAGGTTGAAAAATTGTGTTTTTGCGAGGACTGCGATAAGACTAAAAAATAAGGCATTTTGTAAGGATTGCGATCATAGTCACAGTCCTATAAAAACTCAGAAACATGTCCTAATAATGAAGATTGCAATCATGATCACAGTTCTATAAAGACTAAAAATAAGGCATTTTTGTGAGGACTACGATCATGGTCTGAATCATGGCCGCAGTCCTATAAAGACTCAGAAATATGAAATTTTTGTGAGGACTGAGATCATGGTTCCAGTTCTCAGAAATATGACATTTTTGTGAGGATTGCGATCATGATCGCAGTCCTCAGAAATAGGATACTAACAGTCCATATTTTCAAAGTGGTCGCTTCGCAGTCCTCAGAAATAGGATACCAACAGTTGACATTTTCGAAGTGGTCCGCTTTTTCGAAAAGATTACTGCACGACATTTGCTTCTTTTACCGCTAAAGAGCGCTTCTGCACTTGAGATGTGCGCGTACGTGGTTGGTTTGAAAAAAGAAATGACTGAAGCGAATAAAATTATAAAGATGAGTTTTTTTTTTTCTAATTTCGATTTGACATAGATGACTGCAGCGAAACCCCTTGAAATTGAATGAATCAGTTTCAAAAGTTGAAAAAGTTCATAATATTATTTTATATTTTGAATGATACTGATAAGTGTTGTTTATGTTAATCTATGAGTCTTAGAATGATCATAAGAGTTTTATGTGATCGTAACATTCCGTTATGGTTGAAGGAAAAGTTTTATCGGACTGCTATTAGGCCAGCTTTGTTATATGGCACAGAATGTTGGGCTATAAAGAGACATCATGCTTAGAAGATGAGTGTAGTAGAGATGCACATGCTTCATTGGATGTGTGGTAACACGCGAAGAGATAAGGTGAGAAATGAGGATATTCGTACTAAGCTAGGTGTCGCCTCTATAGAAGAAAAGATGAGAGAAAACCGCCTACGATAGTTTGGTCATGTGCAACATAGACTTACAGATGCACCAGTCCAGCGAGTAGAGCATATCAATTCAGGGCAAGTTAAAAAAGCGCAGGGGAGACCGAAGAAAAAATGGATGGAGGTAATACGACAAGATATAGAGGCTAAAGGTCTTGGTGAAGGCATATTGCTCGATAGGAATGAGTGGAGAAAGCTGATCCATGTGCCCGATCCGGTGTAATTCTCTTTTGGTTCATGTAGCCTACCCTAAATACTTGGGACAAATGGCTTAGTTGTTGTTGTATGAGTCTTAGAATACAGATCATGTGATTTTTCATCATATATTTCTTGAAAGTTTTTGATTCTTAGTAAAGGAACATTTTTGTCACTTTAAATCTATAAGTAAATAGTACGGACTTCGTAAGATGTTTAATTCGTCTATATTTTAATGCATGGAAATCAGGTGGAATTAGTGAAAAATGGACTTTTTCAGTATTATTGTAGAAACTTTCCTCCTTTCATCCTTTTGCAACTCTCACTGAACTCCAATATCAATTGTAAACTTTCAACTTCAGCTCGGCTATCCAACTGGAATGCACCATACATGCATTCCCATAACCTCACCTTAGGAGAAATATCATACAACCCGACCAACGAACGTGTCTCTCACTCAACAACTTCATGACCTCATGAAGAACTCATCATGAGCCAATACTGACTCTCTAACTGACTGGCTCTCTCTAGTCCACATGTCTTCAGCTGACGGTCCAACCAAGTCTGAGTAGAGCACACCGAATACCATCATCGGCTTTAACAAACTGGATTCACACCCCCTTATGCAAGCTTAACTATCTTCTCAACAGAAATCAACTTTTCTTCGAGATCATAATGCTTCACTCTACGTGAAGTTCAACTCTCCACCTCTACGTGAAGTCCAACTCTTCACCTCTACATGAAGTCCCAATCAGCTTCTCGAGAACCCAAAAACAGCTTCATATGGGTTGCATCACTAGATGTGGCTGCGCCTTTATGGCTGCCAACGTACCTTACCCAAAGGATCAAGCCAACCGTAGTTCATTGAAATGAGCTCCAACAAGCTCAAGCACTTGTAACTGAATCTCCAGCAGTGAACCTATCTGGCTGAGTCATATGAACCTCCTATCGTTATGGAGAACAACAGCTTCAACTTGAGTGTGTCGCGGTCACAAACTTGAGATTCATACTTATTCACCAACTTTCGTAGTTTACCTTGGTTCAATGGCTGCAAATAATTTGACATTCTCAACAATGTCTTCAACCTATTCAGTATCAACCCTGGCTACATGATCTCCACCCGCTGTCACATCTGGTGAAGTCTTCACTGATACCGAACCAACTGGAGATGGTGGAGTAGCATCAACCTCCACCCGCTATGATACTTTCTTGGTCTTTGTCCTCTCCACCTACTAAGAGACGGTAGACTTCAACACTGAAGTCTCATCAAATGTGACAAGCCGACTCAACACAATCTTCTTGTTTTCGGGGTCCTATAACCTTAGCTTTTTATATTTCTCTTGACACCTAAAAACACAAACTTCTTTGCTCGCGGATTCAGCATGCCATCTTTTGCACTAAGGTAGGCCAGACTTTCAAATTCTCATAGCAAATCATGATCTTGAGTAGCTTTCCTAGACCAAACTTCCAATGGAGTTTTACCTCCTATCGCAGTCGATGACATACCATTTTTGAGATGAACAAAGAGAGAAGAAAAACTAAACTAACTCACTTTCGTAGGAATCACGGTTGCACTTAGCACGTACAACAAGCCGTTAAACCTCTAGGTTACCCCTAGAGGACGAGTTTTTGTCTCGTGAGGGTTTTCAGTAGATTGCACCCACAAAATCCATGATGAAAAAGAAATGAATTGTTAGTATTTTTTTAAAACGCATTTTGAAAGAAAAAATATTTGAAGTATTAATGTAAAATTTCAAGTAATCTATAAGTCATAGGATTATCAAAACTTAGTCATTCCTAAACTTAATCTTTATTCAAAAACTTGTTTTCAATCAAGGTAAGGATTAAAATTGTATTTCTCATCTAGTCTATTATTTTACCCTAAGTCATATGCATTTTGTGACCGTGAAAATTTGGCTCAGGATTCATCAATTCTAACTTTTATGCCTTATTATTTTCCTTTCTTTTTTATTTAATTTATGGCGGTAATATCCCTTAGCTCTATTAGGCTTTCTAATTCGCCCATGTAACGAGCCTCAGTCGGTGACTCCTAAACCAGACGGTTTTAGGGCACGGGTGAGAAAACACCCCAAGGACTTAGAACTCGAGCAAACAAGGCCACAAAACTAAGGAATTATTTGGTGATATGAACCACATTTAGGCGTGAATAATCATGCTTTATGAGGCACAGAAATCCAGCTTAATCAGAGGATTTTTATTATATATAATATATATATATTTTCCCCTTTTGTCTCTTTTTTTCCCTTCTTTTTCTTTTTTTTTTTTATAAGGCATAAGAATCTTTGTTTTTGAACCCTAAGTATGTAAGTGTATAAAGTATGTATATTTCATCAAGGTAAAAATTAAGATTAAATTACTTTTTTAATTTTTCTTCCTTGCCTCAAAATCAACAAATAATTTTATTTTGATTATGTATAAGAAATCCTAATTATGATCCTCTTATTCCTTAAAATCAACTTAATTTTTTACAAAAATAAGTCAAAGTATTATTTTTCTTTTCAAAAAGTTTTAAAGAAAGTTTTTTTAAAGTTTTAAAGAAAGATTTTTTTTAGATTAGTGAAGTTAGCATGTTAGTAAACCCTCCCCCACACTTAACGCATAGATTGTCCTCAATGTATAAATGAAATGCAATAATACATGAAAAAAGAGAAAGGGAAGGAAAATTGTCACCTCAAGGTGGTGGATCCGGTGGTGGTCTTATTGGACTAGCGTTTCTACCCAATCTAGATACTGTGGATTTTCATAAAACCCATCTTTCATAACCTCTTTCCTATTAACATTTTTATACTCCCCAATATGAATAGGATCGTGCAATTTCCTAGCATGAAATTTTTTTGGTTATATGACCAGTCTTGGGGTATCATCACAGAGTCATATTGGTCTAAACCTTGGTCCAAAAATGGAATATGATTTTGTGGAATGGATGATTTGGGCTCAACAATGAAGAGAATAGAAACCGATACTGACTTGAAACTCAAATCAAGTTTAGGTTCGAGAGTCGGAGTTGGTTCATGGATTTGGTCCAAATCATAGAATTCAAGTTCACATTTATTTTTCAACAATGGAATATGACTATCCAATATAGTTGGTTCATGTTCAAGCTCTACGGGAATAGGAATCAGTGTTGGCTTCAAAATTGGGTCCAAATCGGGTAAGAAAATCGGAGTCAGCATTGATTCAAAAAGTGAAACTGAATCACAATATTGGGAATCGGTATCACAATCATCTTCAAGTTCAATCTCATTGAAATGAAAACTTGCCAATTTATCAATGAGTTTATATTGGTCAAGTTCAAAGTTTTGTGGTGAAATTGAATCTTGGTTAAAATCTTCAAGATGCCATGATTCTTCATCAATATGGCTAGGGGAATCAGGAGTGGTCGAAAATGTGTTAGGTAGAGTTTTCTCATTCTTATCATTAATTATGTTGACCAAATGACTCACTTTTGCTTCTAACCTATTAAGAGATTTGAGACAATACGTTTGGAATTGAATACAATCATTTTGGGACTGAATCATGAATTCCATATTCTTTTCAAAGTCAACAGGTTCTTCATGTTGTGGTTGGACTTGAAAATTAGAGTAAGGATATTGAATTTGGAAATTGTTTGGGAGAATTGAGTGCGCTATGATTTGTACTTGTCGTGTGGACTCAAGGAAGGCTTCAAAAGTTTTTTCTAAAGAAGATTTCTCTTCTATAGGTTGGTCTTGGTATGGATTATATGAAGTGGTTTGTTGGTATGGTTGTTGATAGTAAAACTCGGGGGAGTTGTATCCCCACTGACTCGGTGAAGAGTGGTGATGATTATCCCATTCTTGTTCATAGTACTGGGATTGGGGCATATTTTAATTCGGATAGGACCAATCTTGCATACTTGGTTGGTTAGAGTTATGCAATGCCGGATTGGTAATATCTGAATCAAAAGAGGTTGGGGTTAAATATGAATTTAAGTTATAATCAGAATAATTGTAAGTATAATCCATTTTCACAAGAACCAACAAAAACAAACAAATAAACAATCAAGAAAATAAAAACAATCTAGCCTATATTAGGGTAGAGCTTAGACCTAGACGACTCCTAACTATTGATTATCCATAGGAGGTATATTGCAGAACCTGACTACAAGTTAATCGGCCAGGTAGGGGCAAGATTGGTGGGAGGTATCCGCGCTTAAAAGTGACGGGCCTAATTATGCCAAACCACCAGCCTTCCAGGTTTTGCCCTTCAATCCCCCAACCTTAGACACTGATTTGACAAGAGTCAACTTCTAACAACTTTCCCCTTAGGTCAATCCCTATTTGAGTCTGAGATGTCCCTAGGGCCAATGTCTGCTCAATTTTATGTTAGGATGAGTTAGTGAGTGAGAAGATGGTTTTTGGGCTAAGAAAGGGTAATGACTTTCCCACCTTATCTTGTTTAAGGATATGTCCTTAGTCTTTTTATTGCAGTGTACAAGTATAAAGAAAAAGGTAACATTCAAGCAATATGAATTACTCAAAATATGTTTCTTAAACTATATGCAATGCACACATACATTTGCTCCAGCACTTTTCAACAGTAATGCAATGAAACGAAATAAACAGATGCCCTAAGATGCAAGAGTCTGAACGTTTTTTAACATTTACAAAGCACAAGTTACTATTGATTAGAAAAATGTACAGAGTGAGTTAAACAGATAAACTAATAACTGTAGAGAGTTAATCTCTAAAAAGTAACCTGTAGGAGACTACAGTAAGTAGTTCACCACAGTTGTGGGCTCTGATGCTCTACCTTCTTGGACAGAGGCACAGAGTAGCAATATGTCCACTACATCTCCTAGTTTTGTGTGATTAGCCCCTGTACACCGAACAAAGAAGAAAAAGGGATTAATTCGTTAAAGTAAATTAAAAAGAAAGAAAACTTACCGTCCCTCCCCGGCAACGGCGCCAAAATTATGATCGAGCCAAACCTGCACAGAAAAATAAAGAATTTTAGTAACAGTGCTAGGTCCTCAATTCTACCATGTAGCTTAGGGCAAACAGGTCGTGATCCACAAGGAGGGACAGCGATGGAAGCGTTATGTAAGTTTCTTCTTTTAATTTATAAAAACTAGTTAATACTTATCTTCTCAGTTTATAAAAAGAAAATAAAAATATTAAGTTAAGTTAAAAAGAAGATGGTAGAATAAGAGACGGTGGTGGTGGTGTTTTAATTATGAAAGAAAAAGAAACAAAAAGCGATAAAAAAATGTTGATGTTAAAATCAAAAATAAAAAGAAATAAAAGAAGAATATTTAGCTCTATTTTTGAACCATAATGAAATTTACCTTAGCATGGAGTAAAGCAAAGTAATAGAAAAGAATAAAGAAAAGCAAAACTTCGGGAGATCGAGCACATTGAAGAAAAGTGGAAAACCTCCATTGATTGTCACCTTCAATATAAACTTCTTGAAGAAAAGTGAAAAACCTCAATTGATTGTCACATTCAATATAAGCTTCTTGAAGAAAAGATTATAATAGTGTCACTCTATAATAACTCTTTTCTCTTTTAATCATGGAACTCTCTCTAACCTAAGCTAAAAAGAAAAATAAAAGAAAAAATAAAAATTACATTGAAGAAGAAAAGAAAAATCTAAAGTAAAGCTCTCTCTGAAGTGGTGTTCTTTTTACCTTCGAGGTATGAGGGTATTTATAGGAGAAAACTAGAGGGATAGAAAGCGTATGAAGATAGGAAGATCTTAATATTTCTGAATTTGAATTCTCCCCTATCTCCAAACTAAATTTGATTTATTTAGAAATTCAATTCTGATCTGTGGGCTATTGGCGTGTTGATTGCTGAATATCACTTATCAAATGATAGAATTGGAACGAGTGATCAACTGAAGAATTATAGCATCTTGAATCATCAGATTTGACCTTCGGTAACGAAAGTTATGATTAAAATGTTAAACTATATCCAGCCTGAATCCAAATTTAAATTGCTTCATATCATCCATTGATCTTCTCTCTATCCATTTATCCTCTTTGATTTTCAGTTTATTTTCTAGAATTGATAAGATATTCACTTATCTTCAGCGAAACAGATAGGGGCTTCAAACAATCCATTTTTCTAATTAGGTAATATTATCTTATCTAATATATCCAGTTTTCAGATAAGATAGCTTCCAGAACCTTTGGATTTGAATCGATCCCTTTTTTTTGAACTTTTGAATTTAATTGGATAATTTCATGATTATCTTCTTCCTATCATACCCTGCGAATTAGTACATTAGGACAAGTTATTTGCAATATTTATTACAGAATATATGTAGGAATGTAATAATATTTATGCAATATATGTGTCCAAACAGCTAGCATACACAATCGCCTCAGCCCAAAACGATTTGTCTAATCGTGCATTAGACAACAATCACCGAACCTTCTCTAGCAAGGAACGGTTTATTTCCTTAGCCAACCCATGTATACCTTCTATGAAGTGAATACCAATACTAGTGTTCTGGCTAAATCGTAAGAATTGGTTCGTGTATCTTTCAACATAACCAATCTATAGCTCCTTAATTTTCTTACCTGTCTGCTTCTCCATTATTCCTTTCCACTTCACCAACATATCTAGGGCTTCACATCTTTATCTCATGGGATATATCCAACAATGCCTAGATAAATTATCAATAAAAGAGACAAAGTACCTGTGACTTCCAAGCGATGCAGTCTTAACAGGTCCCCTAACGCTTACGTGAACACAATCAAGAAGACCTTCTGAGCGGTGAGTACTGGTACTAAATTTCACCTTTTTCTTATCCAGAATGCCGCGTTCACCCACTAAGTTGCAGGTAGCAGCACCTTCCAACGATCCCTTCTTTGCAGGAGCTTGCAAAGACTTTTCAGCTCCTTGTCCGACCTTCATCTGTCAGACCTGCGTGCAAGTATTATCTGAAGAAATAGAAGTCTCCACCTGACCTGTAACTGTACTACCCTTCAAGTAGTAGAGATTGTTCCGGCGGATGCCCTTCATCACCACCATTGAGCTTTTGGTCATCTTGAGAATACCATCTCGTATAGATATCACAAGACACAATGCTTCCAAAGCACCAACAGAAATAAGATTTCTTTTGAGTTGAGGTACATAACTCACCTCCTTCAGTTCTCGTACTATTCCATCATACATCTTGATACGGACTGTACCCATCCCTTTCACATTACACGGATGATCATCACCCATGACCGTGAAGCATCTATCTAGCTTCTCAAAGCTAGAAAACCAGGCCCTATTCGGGTACACATGATAAGTAACTCCTGTATCTAAGATCTACTCAACATTATCTGAGTAACTAACAGTAGGAGTAGTAACAGAGAGAGAATACCGATGAGTCTGAATCCGATCCATCTGCCTGTGAAGTACTAGCATAAGCACTTACCATCTTTCCAAAATTTGCCACGATCATCGGCTCCTTCTTCTTATCTTTGGCCTTCGGATAATCAACTTTCCAGTGCCTTAGCTCCTTGCACAAGGCGCACTGATTCCTTTTCAGATCTCTGAAGCCTGATCTGGACTTTGATCTTCCTTGATCACCTTTTTCCTTCCTTCTGGAACTTCTACCTCTTACCGCCAATACCTCCGCTGTTGTGCTCCCCGAAGAAGACAGTCTGTCATGTCTCCTTACTTCATAACTCACAAGAGCAGCAGACACCTTATTATAGTCAAGGGGTTTTCTACTATTGATCAATGTAAGAGTAAAGGTCTCATACTCTTCTTCAGGAAGAGAATTTAATAGAATTACCGCCTTATCCTCTTCATCGATCTCCACATTCACATTAACTAGATCTGTAAGAAGCTTTGTGTAGCAATTCATGTGTTCGTTGATGGAGCATCCTCTCTGCATCTGGAAACGATAAAGCTTACTCTTCAACTGTAACCGCGATTAGACGCTTTTCATCAGATACTTCTTCTCCAAGATCTCCCACAGCTGCCTCGCAGATGTCTCATGCAACACATGATACTTAATGTCATGTGTCAAACAAGACCTGATCAATCCACACGTCATACGGTTCATCTTGTCCCAATCTTCTTCAGTTGTTGACTCGAGCTTCTTCTCCAACCATAGAGTGTCTTCAAGGTTTGATGCCGTCAGCGCATCCATCACCTCACACCCCACATATCAAAATTGTTCCTGCCGTCGAACTTCACCACATCAATCCTCAACGGATATGGATTCATGAATTTTCCTGACGATGTACCTTCTTCAGTCATCTTCTCAACTGATTCCTCAAAGCAATGCGAAAACAAATGGAATTAGATAAAATAAACTAGATAAAGATTGGATCTTTACCTCCACGCGAAACCCTCAGAGAGTTTCCGAAGCAATTTACTCCTCCAAATTGATTCCTTGAGCAATCTACACGCTGTTTTGAGATCGACACATGATCCCACAAACAGTCCCAACGCTGCTCCGAGATCGACACACGATCTCCGCCAAACAGCAACTGATGCCTTCAAAATCAATAAATGATCCCACGCCGAATCTGGGATGCTCTGATACCAATTGTTATGCACAGGACAACAACCTCTCTGAGGAATCCACCAACTAGGGAGACTGTTGTAGCCAGAGATGTACCCAACACGACAAGAACAGAGAACAATAGAGAAAAGCAATTGGCAACGTGCCTACATCCTCGGGGCAAGGGAGAGAGATTTTATTAATTCAATAATCAATACAAACTAATACAGAGGGATACTTGAGGGATTATCTTAGATTTCCTTGGTATCCAATACATGAGGGCTCTAGCCCTTATTTATAGCCACAAAGTCTTAGGGTTTTAAGAAACCCGAATTGGATTCGATCCTAAACAGAAAAGGAATCTTAATCTACAAAGGATAGCTGAAACGTGTCTGTCGGTCGACCGAGCGGTGACCGACCCTTGTCCACGGTCGACCATCCGGTCGACCGGACCCAACAGAGAGCAGACTGCTTTCAATCGGTCGACCAGGCAGTTGACCGTTCTTTGACCACAGTAGACCGAGCCGTCGACTGTCCCTTTGCTGTGCACGTCGGTCGACCGGGCAGTCGACTGACCTTGTCCACCGGTCGACCGTGCGGTCGACTGGGACCTGTCCTGGTCTATTGCAATGCGCCGTTCACTTTCTTTGTCTTCCGATCTTTATGATATCTTCCTCTATCTCCTCTATCTCTTCAATTTGTACTCTCTCCCTACAATATAACATCTCTCATGTAGTGTGGTGGGCGCATAACCCACAATCTCTACCTCCGTGAAGATTTAAAAATCTAAGCCGAACTCCACCGAACTCCAATATAACATCTGGCGAAATCGACACACGATCTCGGTGAAATCGACGCACGATCTCAGCTTGTGCACTTCGAACGAAATCGACACATGATCTCGGTGAAATCGACACACGATCTCGATTTGGCCAACGGACGAAACCTGTTCCTTCAAACGAATTGCCAGCGCATGTACAATTGATTTCCGCTAATCTCATTAGATCCAAACCGAGTTTGTCGTTGCCATCTACAACTCTCACCGAACTCCAATATCAATTGTAAACTTCCAACTTCAGCTCGGCTATCCAACTGGAATGCACCATACATGCGTTCCCATCACTTCACCTTTGGAGAAATACCATACTAGCAGACCAATGAACGTGTCCCCCACTCAACAACTTCATGACCTCACGAAGAACTCATCATGAGTCAACATTGACTCTCCAACTGACTGGCTCTCTCCAGTCCACATGTCTTCAGCTGACGGTCCAACCAAGTCTGAGTAGAGCACGCCGAACACCATCATCAGTTTCAACAAACTGGATGCATACCCCCTTATGCAAACTTAACCATCTTCTCACCAGAAGATCAACTGTTCTTCGAGATCATAATGCTTCACCTCTACGTGAAGTCCAACTCTCCACCTCTACGTGAAGTCCAACTCTCCACCTCTACATGAAGTCCCAATCAGCTTCTCGAGAACCCAAAAATAGCTTCATATGGGTTGCATCACTAGATGTGGCTGCGCCTTTATGGCTGCCTACGTACCTTGCCCAAAGGATCAAGCCAACTGTAGTTCATTAAAATGAGCTCCATCAAGCTCAAGCACTTGTAACTGAATCTTCAGCAGCAAACCTATCTGGCTGAGTCATATGAACCTTCTCGCTACCGTTATGGAAAACAACGACCTGCAACTTGAGCTTGTCGTGGTCACAAGCTTGAGATTCATGCTTCTTCACCCACTTTCGTGGTTTTACCTTGGTTCTAATGCTGCAAATAATTCGACATTCTCAATAATGTCTTCAACCTGTTCAGTATCAACCCTGGCTACATGATCTCCACCCGGTGTCACATCCGGTGAAATCTTCACTGATACCGAATCAGCTGGAGATGGTGGAATAGCATCAACCTCCACCCGCTGTGATACTTTCTTGGTCTTCGTCCTCTCCACCTGCTGAGAAACGGTAGACTTCAACACTGAAGTCTCATTAAATGTGACATGCTGACTCAACACAATCTTCTTGTTTTCGGGGTCCATAACCTTAGCCTTTCATATTTCTCTTGACGCCCAAAAACACAAACTTTTTTGCTCGCGGATTCACCATGCCATCTTTGGCACTAAAGTAGGCCGGACTTCCAAATTCCCATAGCAAACTATGATCTTTAGTAGCTTTCCCAGACCAAACTTCTAATGGAGTTTTACCTCCTATCGCAGTTGATTACATATCATTTATGAGATGGCTAGTATACACAATCGCCTCAACCCAAAACGATTTGTCTAATCGTGCATTAGACAACAACCACCAAACCTTCTCCAGTAAGGAACGGTTTATCTCCCTTAGCCAACCCATGCATACCTTCTATGAAGTGAGTACCAATACCAGTGTTCCAGCTAAATCGTAGGAATTAGTTCATGTATCTTTCAACATAACCAATCTGTAGCTCCTTAATCTTCCTAACGGTCTGCTTCTCCATTATTCCTTTTCACTTCACCAATATATCTAGGGCTCACACCTTTATCTCATGGGATATATCCAACAATGCCTAGATAAATTATCAATAAAAGAGACAAAGTACCTGTGACCTCTAAGCGATGCAGTCTTAGCAGGTCCTCAAACGCTTACGTGAACACAATCAAGAAGACCTTCTGAGCGGTAAGTACTGGTGCTGAATTTCACCTTCTTCTTGTCCAGAATGCCATGTTCACCCACCAAGTTGCAGGTAGCAGTACCTTCCAACGATCCCTTCTTTGTAGGAGCTTGCAAAGACTTTTTACCTCCCTATCCGACCTTCATCTGCTAGACCTGGGTGCAAGCATTATCTGAAGAAATAGAAGTCTCCACCTGACCTGTAACTGTACTGCCCTTCAAGTATTAGAGATTATTCTGACAGATGCCTTTTCATCACCACCATTGAGCCTTTGGTCATCTTGAGAAACCATCTCGTATAGATATCACAAGACCCAATGCTTTCAAAGCACCAATAGAAATAAAATTTCTTTTGAGTTGAGGTACATACCTCACCTCTTTCAGTTCTCGTACTATTCGATCATACATCCTGATACGGATTGTACCCATCCCTTTCACATTACACGGATGATCAACACCCTTGACCGTGAAGCATCTATCTAGCTTCTCAAAGCTAGAAAATCAGGCCCTGTTTGGGCACACATGATAGGTAGCTCCTTTACCTAAGATCCATTCAACATTATCTGAGTAACTAACAGTAGGAGTAGTAATAGAGAGAGAATACTTATGAGTCTGAATCCGATCCATCTGCCTGGGAAGTACAAGCATGAGCACTTACCACCTTTGCGAAATTTGCCTCGGTCATCGGCTCCTTCTTCTTATCTTTGGCCTTCAGACAATCAACTTTCCAGTGCCCTAGCTCCTTGTACAAGGCGCACTGATTCCTCTTCAGATCTCTGAAGCTTGATCTGGACTTTGATCTTCTCTGATCACCTTTTCCCTTCCTATTAGAACTTCTACCTCTTACCGCTAATGTCTCTACTATTGTGCTCCCCGAAGAAGACAGTCTGTCATATCTCCTTACTTCATAACTCACAAGAGCAGTAGACACCTCATTGTAGTCAAGGGATTTTCTACCATTGATCAATGTAAGATTAAATGTCTCATACTCTTCTTGAGGAAGAGAATTCAATAGAATTACTGCTTTATCCTCTTCATCGATCTCCACATCCACATTAAGATCTGTAAGAAGCTTTGTATAGCTATTCATGTGTTTGTTGATGGAGCATCCTCTCTGTATCTGAAATCGATAAAGCTTACTCTTCAACTGCAACCGCGATTCGACACTTTTCGTCAGATACTTCTTCTCCAGGATCTCCCACAGTTGCCTTGCATATGTCTCATGCAACACATGATACTTAATGTCTTGTGTCAAATAAGACCTGATCAAGCCACATACCGTCCGGTTCATCTTGTCTCAATCTTCTTCAGTCATTGATTCGAGCTTCTTCTCCAACCTAGAGTGTCTTCGAGGTTTGATGCCGTCAGCGCATCCATCACCTCACACCTCCACATATCGAAATTATTCTTGCCGTCGAACTTCACCACATCAATCCTCAATGGATGTGGATTCATGGATTTTCCCGACGATGTACCTTATTTAGTCATCTCCTCAACTGATTCCTCAAAGCAATGCGGAAACAAACGGAGTTAGATAAAATAAACTAGATAAAGATAGGATCTTTACCTCCACACGAAACCCTCGAAGAGTTTCTAAAGCAATCTACTCCAAATTGATTCCTCGAGCAATTTACACGCTGTTTTAAGATCGACACACGATCTCACAAACAGTTCCAACGCTGCTCCGAGATCGACACAGGATCTCCGCCAAACAACAACTGATGCCTTTGGAATCAACACATGATCCCACGTCGAACCTGGGATGCTCTGATACCAATTGTTATGCACATGACAAGAATAGAGAACAACAGAGAAAAGCAATCAACACAGTATTTAACGAGGTTCGGCAACATGCCTACGTCCTCGGGGCGAGAGAGAGAGATTTTATTGAGTCAACAATCAATACAAACTAATACGGATGGATACTTGAGGGATTTTTCTTGGTATACAATACATGAGGGCTTTAACCCTTATTTATAGTCACAGAGTCCCAGGATTTTAGGAAACCCTGATTGGATTCGATACCAAATAGAAAAGGTATACGAATCTACAAAGGATAGACAAAACGCGTCTCTCAGTCGATTGGGCGGTCGACCGGACCCAATAGAGAGCAAACTGCTTTCAGTCGGTCGACTGGGCGATCAACCGCTCTTTAGCCATGGTCAACCGGGCGGTCGACCTTCCTTTTGCTGTGCATGTCGTGCACGTCGGTCGACCGGGCGGTCGACCGACCTTGTCCACCAGTCGACCGTGCGGTCGATCGAGACCTGTCCTGGTCTGCTACAATGCGCCGTTCGCTCCTTCTGTCTTTCGATCTCTGTGCTATCTTCCTCTATCTCCTCTATCTCTTCAATTTATACTCTCTTTCTACACAAATCTTAAGTCATAAAAATATGCTCAAATAGTGATGTTCAATTAATAAGTAAAACATGGGACTTTTTGACTATTATAAGTGGAAAATTTGCTTTTTTTTTTTTGCAGTTTTATATTGGTCAAATATTGGCCACTCCTCAAGATGTTGACACGTGTCCATGTAACTGACAATTTCTCACCGTGATATTCATAGTTCCCGGTCTTTTCCTATAAGCTCCGTCACCCAGAGCCATCTCGAAACTACCTCATATTCTGAATTCATCGCCCTTCGGAGTCACCCACAGTCGAAGATTCCCGACTTCTCCAGTAGCAATCATTGAGATCTCTGCCTGCAATTACGTTATTTTTCCTTCTCCCACGTTGAAGACGTGTAACGCTCCTACATTTAAGATGGACAATTATGGACAACGAAAAAATTCCCTGCATGTAATCCTAACAGTCTAGCGCCCATTATCACACCCATTACAATAAACATGCACATGAAGATTGTGTAGTTGCACAGACTCTCCAGCACCCCATCTGCCTCCATATCAACAGTTCAGTATAAATAGACCATCTCCTCCAGTGAGAAAGGGACTTTTTTCCTTTAGGAATACTTTTTCATTCACTCAACCTAACTCAAGGAGATATTGTTGACACTCTAAAAAGACAAAACTCTTAGATTTCTCTTCAACCAGTCTGAACGATGTCTAACTTATCAATATTTATAAAAGATTAGTCACAGACAAGCTGAGGACTAGGGACAAGGTAGCAACTTAGGTTCTATTGATTCAGTAAAGCAGACAAAAGACCAAAGTTGCCTTTGAAGAGAAGCCAAAGCAAGTCTATGAAGCCAGGTCTAATCGAGGATCGCTAAAAGGCCGAATTCATAAACTTCATACGAAGCTTCCCTTATAGCCCCGCTAGAGGCTGATCCAAGAGCTTCACGCTAAAAGCTTTATCCCTAACTTCGCTGGAAGGAAGAGATGGTTCAGCTCCGTTATGAGCTAAGTCTTAGCTTTGCATGCGGCTATGAAGATAACTTCGCCTGAAGCTATGAGCTAAGTCTTTGCTTCGCATAAGGCTACGATGGTAACTTCACCTGAAGCTATGAGCTAAGCCTTAGCTTCGCATGAGGCTATGAAGGTAACTTCGCCTAAAGTTATGAACTAAGTCTTAACTTCAGATGATTTAGCTCCGTAGCGAGCTTTACCGGGTCACCAAATTGACCGTTTCAAAATCCCATATGGTGCCACTTTAAGTGGGCGGTTACACCTGCCCACTTTGTCTCCCACTTTGTCTCACATTAAGTGGAGACAATTAAGCGACGATGGCGAGAGGGAGTTCGTACGAACTCTCTAGCTTCGCTAGAAGCTCGCAAATAGCTTCGCCGCAAGGTCATTTGTAGTCTCGCGTGATGCTAAAAACTGATTCAGCCTTGCTGAATTGAAGGGGGGCGATTAAACCCCATTTTTGCTATAAATATTCTCTTACTAATCCAAGGAGGGGCTAGACGGCTAGAGAGAGGAGATTGGCTAAAAAAATTCAAGAAGAGATTCTTAGAGAGAGTGTTCTCTTGTTCTCCTGCTTTCAAATACTCAATTTTCAGAACCAAGCGAGAAGGAAATACTATTAGGAGGCAGCGTGACCGTCTGATTGATTGCATCGTCAAAAGGATAAACTGATCGTGCGCTGATCAGATTCCTACCGGCATACTTCTCCAAAAATCTCAGAGGAGATAATTTTCTTTTAATTACTTGTAATTTCGCTCCTCAACATTTCTTTTTGTAAGTTTTTCCCAATTAATTTTCAATGGAAAACAAGATGGCGACTCCACTGGTTAATAAAGTCTTCTTCCGCAACAAGAAGATAATGTCGCAATGAAACGGTCAGAGTGCTGAACCCGTCGTCATCGAAAACTTGGTCATTCACTTTGATCAAGAAAAATTCAAAGAACTACTCTCTACGGGTAGCCCAGGGCTCCACGCACAGAAGCACAAGAAAGTCTCTATAGCCAAAGCTTCAGTGGCTACAGAGCAAAAATCCGCTATAACCATGCGAGCAAATGGACATACCTCGCTCCAGATCCTCTCAACAAAGGCTGAAAGTGTCTCACGCGAGGCTAGACAGGTTCCCTGCGAACTTAAAACTTCTCAAATCAAGCAGGTGTGGAGGGCGAATCAGAAAGCTCCACGTGAAGCTTCAGGTGAAGTTCCAGCACAACTTCGTGTTTCACGCGAAGACAAGGACAAGATCCCCTTAAATCTCAATGACATTCCCGATGTTAGCCGCGAGGCTGAGTTGATATCATTATCTTCACCCAACTCGGGAGCATTGGCCCCCAGTGCCAACCTCACTCTTACAAGCAGAGTTAAGGCAGCGTCCTTAAATACTGATGGTGTAACTAACGCCGTGTCAGTCTCTAAGAGCACTACCAATATTCCTAGCCGCAGGGCTGAAGCACTCTACAGTGCTAAGTACTTTAGCTGCGAAGCTGAAACTGAAGCACTCTCAGTGCTAGTTACCTTCGTCGCAAGGCAAAGAACAAAGAACCACTGCGTGCTAAAAGCGAAGTCACCACGACTTCGCTCCCAAAATCTTCTAATGCTAAGTTCGCGCCTAGCTGTGGAGCTACATGTATAACTCTGCCAAGCAAAGTTAATAAGGTGATTTTCTAATCACCTAAAAACAGAAGCCTCAAGGCTAGAGGTCTCTAGCCAGAACAATCTCTTCAAGTATCCAAGCAAGATCGTGTAAGCTTGGTTAACACCGATCTACGAGAGTTCCTAACTAACAAAAGAAAGTTAGAACTACTCAATACCTCTCCTTCTTGCTGTGAACAAGTAGGATGTCAGTTGGTGACGGTCCATTCAGTCCATTATCGGCTAGGATCAGTGCCCACCACTCTTCCAGTTCGACAGTCAGTTTTTGACCGACTGTCGATTCGAGCCCCTGTCAAGCATCACAAAAAGAGCAAACCACGAAACCTACCAGATCTATCCTCTGCATCTGTCAACATGATAGGAAGGGGACGTGAACCATTCAAGAGCGGACGAGGGCAATGTGATACTAATTCCCCTTCATTTAGTTCTCCAAACCCAGACTATAGCCTTGGCTTGGACCAAGTCTTAATAGGAGAGAAAGGTGTGTTTCGAGGCAAAAGATTTAGGGTAGCAATACTCTATAACTATGAGCAGCCATCCTCTTCAACTGGGGCGATATCACCTGAACTATTGAAAAGTTTATTCTAATGGTCTGACGATGAAGGAGAAGCTAGTGGGTATGCCTCTTCAGTAACGGTCAGCTCAATATAAACGGGCAGAGTATCAGTGCATATGGCCGATAACGACAATGATGACCTCTGCCGACGGATGGAAGCTCAAGAGCAGACCTCCAAGGCCCAACAAGAAACCTTGGACAACATCCTACAAATGCTAGCTCAACTTCTCACCAACCGGAATAATAATGATACCGGAAGCAATCATAATGAGGAGGAGCATAATGATGATGAGCAACGTAAGACTGAGAAGTCAAAGGAAAGCTCTTCCATCGATGTTGAAGTTCTTAAAGGCATCCAAGCTCATATCTCATCCCTAACTCAGAGGGATGAATTGAAGAAGGCAGGCATGACTCGTCCTTACCCACTTGAATTGGACTCAGTGTCATATCCGCCAAAGCTTAAACCACCTACGTTACATAGTATGATGGTAAAAACTCACCAAACTAGCATATCTACTACTTCTGATCTCAGACTGGTAATGTCATAGATATCGATGCTATTATGGCCAGATTGTTTATTGGTACCCTCAAAGGAGTAGCTTTTGACTGGTTCAGAAGCCTTCCACCAGGCTCTATCAATTTCTAGATCAATTTAGAGATTCGATTCCTCTCTCATTTTTACAAGAATGACACTGACGTGACCATGGATAAACTTCGCTCCACTGGGTAGAAAAAAAGAGAATCCGTCTGTGATTACATCGAACGGTTTAGAAACTTATTTCTGATGTGTCCGGCAGGGATGTCATTGCCTATGTTGTTGCAGACATGTAGGCATAACTTTCTAAACTAAGTGAAGATTCGTATGGGAGCTGTCAAGGCCCATACATGGAAAGAACTGGTTGAGCAAGCCGAAATAGCCGATAAGTCGCTACACCCAAGGGAAAATGGGGTATGAATAATAAATGGTGCGGCGAGATGGCATAATCTTTCCAAGCCAAAGGGAAAGAGACTATGTGCGTGTAATTGTCAGGGGATACTCCTCCGAAGACCAAGAAAAGCGGCATCAATAATCAAGAGTTTAAGTTTCCTCCGAAACAGTACTCCTTCAAAGATGAATAGGTGGTTACAATATTTCATTTGTTTCAAAAGGGGAATAAGTTGAAGCTGCCAGAGGCTCAACGCCCTAACGAAGTGGGATGTACAAACGATCCCAATTATTGTCTTTTTCATATGATGGTTCATTATTCTACCAACAAATGCTTTGTACTTAAGGACAAAATTCAGGCTCTAGTCGACGCTAGGGTTCTAACTTTAAAGTTAGAACAAAAAAAAGTCACAGCAAACATGGTGACTCTTGAATTCGGCAATATGCCAAAGGTCACAGTCCCTGATGGATCTTCTCCAATCCCTAAGGTGCGACTGGAGATAAATAATCCTTCAGCTAAACAGCAAGAGGTTAAAGGTCTTATTCCCTTGACATAAAAATAGGGGAAATCATGTGGGTGCACCCAGACCTCGCCCAAGACAAACAATGAGATTCAAAGAAATCCAAGTCAAAGGGAAAATCCTGCAACATTGTCTCTGTTTTGTCAGATGATGACAACATAACGATAGCTTCTCTTAGCGATTCTGAAAACGAGAGGCATACTTTCACGGCACAGGCTGATGCACTTCAACCAACGGGTACTCAGTCTGAAAAATCATACTTAAAACCATATGAGAAAACTACTAACGAGACACAACAACAAACGATGTCAGTAGAAATACATGTTCCGACTTCAGTCCCGACTTTAGTAAAAGAAAAGCAAAAAGTAGTCCGGTTTGATCGCGTCTTGAAGAGACCTTCAGGCTCGTGACTTGATGTTCCTTTCTGCTTTGATATATTGGCCTAGCTAGCTAATATTCTAGCTTGTATCACCATATACGAGGTGCTTCATCTCTCGAAAGAGACAAGAGAGGCACTCAGGGACACACTAGCTAATTTAGAATCATTTCTGACATATATACCAGAAACCCCTGGAGATGACAGTCAACCCTTGTATTCTGAATGTCATCATGTACAGTCAAAAGTACCTGCCATCACTTTCACAGCTGAGGACATGCTCCTCAAGGACAATAAACACGATTGACTTTTATACTATACTGGATACATTGGCTCGACATGCATCGAAAGGATACAGGTTGATTCAGGGTCCACACTCAGCATCATCCCAAAAGACTCTTCTACTTTCTCGGAATACCTCTTTATCGGCTATCTGCATCAACTGCTATGATATATGGTTTTAATGCAGGGAGTAACCACCCATTGGGAAAGATTCGACTCCGTTGTTGAATTGGAGACCTGAAATCAGAAGTAACGTGTTATGTCATTGACGCTGAAACGTCATACAACTTACTGCTAGGATGACCTTGGATCCATGCTAAATGGATCGTTCCTTCTACTCTGCACTAGTACTTCAAGTACGTAGAAGACAATGCAATGGCACGAATGATGTTTGCTGAAAATAACCATTCAAAGCGGTGGAAAGTTACTTTACTGATGCTCTCCTATATCAGGAAGCTAGTAAAGTGTTAAAAGAACCGTTGCCTGAAGACGACGATAGTGACAATGAAGCAGATTTGGAATCTGAAGAAGACACGCCAGCTACTTTTGCTTGTAAACCAATTGTAGCATATTTTAATAATCCTCAATTTAATAATCCCATTGGGGATGATGATGAATAGGTAATTAATGAGAATATTACTTTTGATTATCCTGAGAGTGTAGAATTATTTGAATCTGTCGACAATAGCTCTCTACACATGCCTTTGCCTGTATAAAGCATGACAAGTACACTTGTAGAGTGTGGGGAAGGGTCTATTTTTGTGGTCCCTCCATCCAAAAGGAGTCAATCGCCGATAGTATTTGGTAGGGCCCAACTGGGAAGGTTTGCAGTCACAGATTCAAGTTCAGACTCAGAACCCCCATACATTTTCCATTACGCATGATTAACACACCTTATGGTGCAAAAAATGGGTACAATCTATAACATAGGAAAGGTTTGAACTTCAAAAAAGGATGACGCGATTTTCTACAAAATTTCGTGCTAAAAGGGAAGCCGGCAAATTACTATGATAAAACACACAGGGAGTTGGGATATGTTACACCTTTTACTCCGTTTCAATCTGAAGACAACGAATCGATCCCGTCATGTTCTGCCTCTTCATCTGAGTGTGAGTCAGATGTTAGTACAAGGATGCTTTTCAAGAATCTTTCCGTCAATATGACTTCAATCAATCAATTGGAGCACGAGGAGGCTATTGAAAGGTTTGGCGCTGAACCATAGGCTCAGCAACTCGATTTCCGGTGGGAAAAATGATTCGAACAACGTGAACTGCCTACTGAGGACAGGATGATTCAAGTTAATTTGGGTAATCTGGATCACCCTAAACCCATCTCTATAAGTGAGGGTTTATCACTTATAGAAAGAGAAGAATTGATAGCGCTCGTATGAGAGTATATCGATGTTTTTGCATGGAATTATGAAGATATGTCCGGTCTTGATCCGCAAATAACCATGCATCGTTTAAACGTTAAGCCTGATGTCAAGCCAGTGAAACAACAACAACGACAGTTTCGCCCTGACATTATGGAAGCTATTGAAGCTGAAGTCCATAAACTTATTGCATGTGGTTTCATACAAGAGGAGTAACATCCGGATTGGGTTGCTAACATTGTCCCTATTTTTAAAAAGAATGGAAAATTTTGGGTCTGTATTGACTATTGCGATGCCAATACAGCCTGTCCTAAAGACAAGTTCTCATTGCCCATCACTGATGTCATGATTAACAATAACTGTGGCTTTGAGAGAATGTCTTTTATGGATGGCTTCTCAGAGTACAATCAAATCAAGATGTACCCGGAGGACGAGAAGCATACTTCATTCAGGACAACCATTGGGGGTATATTGCTATACTGTGATGCCCTTCGGATTAAAGAACGTAGGAGAAACTTATTAACGTACAATGAGTACAATTTTCCATAGCTACCTCCGAAAAACGGTGGAATACTATGTCGACAATATTGCTGTCAAGAGTCACGATAAGAGTGATCATCTTCGTGACTTAAAGACAATGTTCGATATAATGCGAGCCCATCAGTTGAAAATGAACCCAACAAAGTCTTTCTTGTGGGTTTCAAGTGGTAAGTTACTGAAATTCATTGTCACGTCAAAAGGAATTCATTTTGACCCAGATAAGGTCAAAGCTATTCCAGACGTGCATCCACCTAAGAATCTCAAAGAACTCAGGGTCTGCAAGGTAGGTTGGCCTATATCAGAAGATTCATCGCAAATCTCTTGGGTCGTTGTCAACCATTTACCCGGCTTATGAAAAAGGGTGTTTTTTTTTGTATGGGATAAAGCCTGTCAAGAAGTTTTCGAGGATATCAAAAGATACCTCACTAAATCTCCAGTCTTAGTGGCTCTCTTATCAAGAAAACCATTTCTGCTTTATGTGAAAGCTATGGACCATTCTCTTGGTGCTCTACTTGCTTAAAAGAATTATGACGGCCATGAACAGGCCATTTACTATCTGAGTAGGACTCTGGTAGGAGCTGAGTCTCGGTATAACCCTATTGAGAAGAAATGTTTAGCACTCGTTTTTGCTATTCAAAAAATGAAACATTACTTGGTCGACCAAACCATACATGTCATTTTCAGAGTTAATCCTTTGCGTATCCTCGTGACGAAACCAGGATCGCTGAATTCAAGGTTAGCTAAGTGGGCCATCCTCTTATCTCTATATAACATGCTCTTTGTCCCTCAGAAGGCAGTCAAAGGTCAGGCGCTTGCAGATTTTCTAGCGGCTCATCCTGTTCCAGAAAGCTCAAAACTTTATGAAGATATTCAAGATGAAAATTTTGAATCTAATATGATTTCAGAGGATGAAGTATAGCAAATGTTCTTTGATGGAGCATCAAGAATAGGCCCTAAAGGCAAGATTATTGCTGGTGTGGGGGTTGTATTTATCTCACCACAAAATCATGTCCTTCCTCGGGCATTTGTATTGACGGAACCATGTTCCAACAATGTGACGGAATATAATGCTCTACTCATCAGTCTTCAGTTCGCCCATGAAATAGGGGTACGCTACCTTGAAGCTTATGGTAATTCAAAACTGATTGTCAATCAGGTTAAAGAAGAATACGAGGTTCGGCACGAAGATTTGGTACCTTATTACCATGCAGTCATTAAAATGGCTAACTCATTTAATGGCTTTTATATTGGTCATGTGTCCCGATTCCAAAATACTAAGGCTGATGCTTTGGCTGCACTAGCGGCTACATTGGCCTTGCCTATTGATACAATTTATCATGTCACAGTGGCCACTCGATGTCTCGTCTGTCCTAAGCATACGTTGGAAACTAATAAAGTCCATGTAACCTCAATAGGTTTCAAACCTAGAGTTGACGGTTTTCTCTCATTGACTATGCTTTGCATGATATATTACCGGACGACTCTAAGAAAGCAGCTTCTATTCGATGAAGATCTCTCTGCTTCTACTATGATCTGATAGTAAAGACACTCTACCATCGCTCATATGACAGTATCCTGCTCTGGTGGCCTCTCCAATTCAAAAGCACAATAAGTGCTTAAAGAGCCACACAATGGTATATGCAGAGCACATCAACCAGGTCCGCAACTCAAGGATCGATTGCACAGACTTGGTTACTATTGGCCAACCATGGCAGCTGATGCAATCAAATATGCATAGAGGTGTAAAGCCTGTCAAATCCATGCAGACTTTATACTTCAACCTCTGGAGTTACTTCACCCGACTGTTGCTTTGTGGCCATTCGAAGCATGGGGAATTGATATCATAGGACCAATCAGCCCCTCATTAATAAAAGGTCATCGGTTCATCTTAGTGATAACTGATTATTCCTCAAAATGGGCAGAGGGTATACCACTTATTGAAGTTAAAACCTTCAATTTGATTAACTTTATCAAAGACCATGTCATTCATCGATTTGGTGTCCCAGACGGATTATTCATAATAATGGTCCCCAAATTGCAAGCCAAGTATTCTAACGATTTTGCAATAAGTACCGAATTCAGAATGTGGTATCAACCGCTTATAACCCTGCTGCTAATGGTTTGACAGAAGCATTCAATAAGACAATTATCAAGTTACTCAAAAAATTCATTTCGTCAAACAAACGAGATTGGAATGAGAAGCTCGGTTTATGTCTTTGGGCTTACCGAACTACGATTCGAACCCCAACAGGCAATATGCCTTTTTCTCTAGTATATAGATGCAAAGCAGTCATACCGCTAAAGATCCAGATGCTGTCACTACGGGTCACCTTAGCAACCAAGATGACTAAAGAAGATAATGATCGGTTACGTCTTCAAGAACTTGAAGCCCTAGATGAGAAACGACTACAAGCCCAACAACACATTGAGTTGTACCAAGCTCGAATCTCAAAAGCCTTTAATAAGAAGGTTAAGTAAAGGGTATTCTAAAAAGGAGATTTGGTTTTAGCCGTCAGACGACCCATGATCATGACGCATAAAACCAAAGGCAAATTTTTAGCCCAAATGGGAAGGACCGTTCGTAATAGAAACAGTCTACTCAAATGCAGCATACGGCCTTATAACCCCAGACGGTGATACACTTATGATGCCGATCAACGATAGATTCTTGAAGAAGTACTATCCTTGATAGGATCTTTCTTATGATCAGGTTAACATTACACCTCTGATCAGAACTTTTAGATCCAGGATGTTTGGAAGAGCGCCAAAGAAAAGCTTCTTTCTTTCTTTAACGGTTATATCACCGTCAACCAGTGTCGAATCGATCGAACACTGGTTACATTAAATAAGAAACAAGGTTATGAATTATGGTTTTAACCTTGTCACTCTTCTCTAATTCACTGTCGAATAGTATCGAGCCGATTGAACACTGGTTACATTGAAAAAGAAATAAGGTTATGAACTTCGGTTTTAGCTTTGTCACCCTTCTCTAATTAACTGTCGATTAGTGTCGAGCCGATCGAACACTAGTTATATTGAAAAAGAAACAAGGTTATGAATGTCAGTTTTAGTCTTGTCACTCTTCTCTAATTCACCTATGAACTCGTCAGAAGCTGTCCTATCATCAGATCATATCACCGTCGGTCGACGCCGAATCAATTGAACATTGGTGATGCGTGATGTCAACATTAAAGCAATGATAAAGATGGATTAGGGTTTGGGATTCAAAATGTTTGGAAGAGCGCTAAAGAAAAGCTTCTTTCCTCATTCAATAAATCACATCATGGTCGAATAACGCCGAGTCGACCGAACATGGGTGATATTATGATACCTGACGTAAACATCAAAGGAAAAAAATAAAGGCAAAATGTTAAATTTTTAGCCTTGTCACTCTTCTCTAGTATATAAACATGTACCTATCTTCAACTTAGAAGAATGGGTCATATTTTGAAGTCAAACATGCCCAAGCAACAGTTTCAGTCATTCTTCTTTATAATCAGAAGGATGGTTTATCTAGCCTTACTTTTCTATATACAGTGGTGGCATACCTCCTTACTCTTATTCGATCGATCGAAGCTCGACACAGCGACCAATGGGTCCGAATGATCGAAAGGAAAATTAAATGAGTTCATCTGATGATTTATCAAGCTAAACTCATTGAAGAAGGTTCATGACACATCCTTTTACAGAACTTTTCCACTGTTTCCACGTTCTTCAAAACGTGGTAGCCGATCGAATGGAAGTTCAAATGAGTTTATCTGATGACTTATCAAGCCAAACTCATTGAAGAAGGTTCGTGACACATCCTTTTAGAGAACCTTTCCACTGTTTCCATGTTCATCTCAAAACATGAAATAAAATAAGGATCGACGGGGACTCCACGAGGAAGGTTAATCTCTAGACAAAGTTCTCGCGGAATTTGTATCCACTCCTTTAATCCCAGGCTCATTTACAGTGTGAACAGGAGATACATTAAGTTACTTAAAGTAACAACATAATCCAACGCCTTTAACGGCTAAGGATAGAGAAAAATGTTGGGTCTTAAGTCCAACATAAATCCTAAACAACTCATCATCCTGAGGGGAATAGCATGACTTTCCCAACTCAAACGTAGTTAGTAAAGGCATATCAAATCCATTGACAGCTGAGAGTTTGCTAAAAATCCTAAGAGACCTGATCCCATTTTATTTTCCTCTAGAATCACTTGCCAATTATTGTCCATGGAATGGTAGGACCACTTAAAATAATATTCATTTCTCCTGCAAAATGAATCACAAGTTAAATCTATCATGTTAACATTAAACCTCTGGTAGTGAGACTCTGACATATTCCTCAGCAGATAACCTCTGAACTGACACAAGTTCACCACCTCTGAATGGTAAAAGTCCCAAGTTTGTGGTGTTCTCAATCGGTTATGTCCATGATTCCTCTGAACTGACAGATAACCAAGTCTCATCTTCCAGTCCAGTAGGGACTATCCCTTTGCCGTTATGTCCAGTTCACCACCTCTGAATGGTAGGAATCTGAGTCTAGCTACTTCCAAACGGTTATGTCCATATTACCTCTGAACCGACGAATGCCTAGATCTCTTCCTTTTATGATACTCTTGAAATCACCTAGGGGGGTGAATAGGTGATGGCTATATGAAATGTGGCAATAATGCGGAATTAAAAATTCTACTAACAAATTGCTCAAATTAAAAGACTAGCAATAAACACAATAAGTAGTGCAAGAATTAAAGGAGTTGAGTTTAGAGAAAATTCGAGCAAACGCAAACACAAGTATATGTTTCTGAGGTTCGAGCCACGCTCTACGTCCCCGCCTTCACACTTGAAGGATTTCCACTATTGTCGATCCCACCGGATCTTCAATACAAGGACACACTTGTCCGATCACTTGTGATGCCGCAACACCACCCGGAGCACACTAGCTCGCTTGAGGCCGATGCCTCTACAACTTCGCTCAAGAAGAAAATGATCACACTTGATCACAAAATAGCTCACTTGCACAATCCTATAACCAATATGTAGATGTAGAAATTTGGGATTGTGTAGTGCAAAATCTAGAGAGAAGTAGAGGAATAGGCTTCAAATGGGTGTATGAAAATTTTGGCTTTGAAAATCTTTTCTAAAATGAAGACTTGAAATTCTTATGAAAATCTCTTGTAAAAATGTTTTGGAATAGTTATCTTATCATGTTGAAGTGACCCTCTATTTATAGGGGTTGAAAAACTGGGTAAAACAGCAAGAGAGATTCGTTGGGGTGAGATCCCAACAAAATCTGTCAAAAAAATAGAGCTGTTGGAGTCTGTCAGAACTTCTGACAGCTGCCGGTCGACCGCCAACGGTCATATTTTTGACCGTTGGGGGACTACGGTCGACCGCCCCGGTCGACTGGAACAAACAGAGAGCACTGTAAGTGCTCCGGTCGACCGGAACGGTCGGCCGACGTACACACATGCACAGCGTGTACGTCGGTCGATCGGGACGGTCGACCGGCTCCTGTCAGTTCTGAAAAATCAGAACTGCAGAAAGCCAGAACTTGGGTCTTTGGATAGGTCTGGTGGTTTGGGGTTTTGGACTTTGTAAAAATAGGAGTATGACCATATGTCACTACCCTAACATGTTAAAACATTTTGATAAAGTTTCTCTCGATAAAAACTTATTTTTCTCAAAATCGGTTTTTCCAAAAAACTTAGAGTTTCTAAAACAAATTTCCGAAAAACATGTTAGCTATAAAACTAAGTTGAAATAGAATTTGAAATTGTTTTTGAAGCCATATATCAAACTAAAGTGTGTGTAAGTGACAATCCCATAAATCTACTTCTAACATCTAGGTTTTGACAAAGATTCTAAAAGAAAAACAAAATTACAAATCTTGGACTTTTTTCATTGTCTTGATCTTGACTTGATCTTTTCTTCATGTCTTGATCCCGAAGCTTCCTAATGTGCTTAGCTTGGGAATGCACATATTTAGCGGCGTCCAAACTTGTGAGTCTTGATAGTGGAGCCGTCAAATCAACCTGTTTAACCTGAAATACTTTTAAACAAAATTGTTAAATACATAACTAAATATGGTTTGTTATCATCAAAATATTCAACGGGATATTGGGCTAATGGCCTTTGGGCCAACAATCTCCCCCTTTTGATGATGACAAAACATATATAGTTATACAAATATTTTGGGTAGAGACTTCAAATGAAGCTCCCCCTCAACACATGCATATAAAAAAATATGCTCAAGCATAGACAAATCTAGAAAAAAATTGTGGGTGATAATCCACAACACATATATCCATGCTAGATAAAAAAACTCATGTCATAAAATAGAAATGAAACACATGTCCATAAAGCATAACCAACATAAACAAGTACATGTCCACCAAGAAATGAAAACACATGTCCACAATACAATACCAAGTACTACACAAAATATAAGTGATAAATACAAACAAAAGTGCAAGTCTCTCTCAACAAATAACTCTCCCCCTTTTGACATCATCAAAAGGGGCAGGTCACTCAGCACCACCAGCAGCATCCTCAGCGTCGTCTTCCTCAGACGAACTCTCCTCAGCATCACCTTCTGCCATGGTCTCATCACCATCATGATCATCATCCTCATGACCGACCTCCTCTGGATCGATACCTGCAACGCCGGGCTGTGGAGGTGGAGCCGCAGTAGGGTCTCTCATAGGAAATGGAGGACCGGAGGATGGAAGAGGACGAGAAATGGTCGTGGGATCTGGACCAAGCATATCGAATTTCGCAAATAATGTCTCAAATTGCGAATCCACGAATCTCATGGCGTTTGCAAAATAAGTCATGTCATTGCGAATCCCTGGAAGCGCGAGTCCATCTCCGCGCGAAGGGCTGCATCACGCTGCTCCAAATCCATACGAAAGGCTGCATCTCGCTGCTCGATCCAAGACTGATGCTCCTGGATCTGAGAGCGAATCTCAGAAGATATGAAGGACTGAAACTCAGGTGATAAAGATGGCACAGATGCAGATGAAATCCCTGAGACGGAAGAGGATCCAGGGGCCGAAGATGACCCTGGGATATCAGCAGGAGGTGCATGAGGTGCTCTTGTGCGTGACGACGCATTTGAGCCTGCATCCTCTTCAAAAGGATGCTATCTAAATTTATAGCAGGCTGACAGGGAGTCTCAGAGGACAAATCAAAACCTAATCTCTGAAGCAAATGAGTAATAAGCATTCCATAAGGCAAGTACCTACCGGACATGCGGATATGGTCAGAGGCCATGTGAGTAGCAATGAGGTGAGGAAATCAATCTTGATGCCTTTCAGAAGGCAATAGATTTATGAGAGGAACTGAACCCCTAGCATTGCTATACTCACCGGACTTAGGTAAAATGTTGTAGAAATGAATTTTGCAAGTACTTGGGAGGTGAGGGTAAATTTGTTGACCTCCTCATTCCTTACTAAACCGGGGTTCATCCCCGTGAATCAAAGTGGAGGCGGTGAGCGCAGACTCACCGTCCGGATACTCAAAGTCGTGTAGATCAAAAGTATAAACATCCACTCCTCCAGAGGAGAGATGTAGCAAGTCAGCAAATCGTGCTATAGGGATGTCTATATCTCTCCCTAAAACACGTGATCTAACACGACCTCCCTCAAGGCATAGTTGGCATAGAAATAGTGAACTAGGGATGTGTAGACAGGTTCCCTAATAGTCATAAAATGATGCAAAGAGTTTCTTTTGAGGATACGAGGGATGCCTAGGTGTTCAAAATCCTTTAGAATAACACATCTTCCCGAAATTATAGATTTTTTGGAAAGCTGTATGAAACGATTTTCTGCAAGATCGTTCACAAAAGGTCTTTTAGGTGTAGGAGTGGTGGAAGATGAGGGAACTATACTTTTTCCCTTCTCAGATCTAGATCTCTTTGACATTTTTGGTGAAATGAGTGATTTTTAGTTGATTTTTAGTGTAGATGGTATTGGCTTGATCTAAACAAAGGAAACCTAGAAATCTTTGACAAGTGAAAGGAAAACTAAGAGCTAGATATCAAGATTTAGAGTAAAAAGATGATTTTTACCTGAAAATGGAGAAACCCTAACCCTAGATCATGAATCCCTGAAATCCTGATGGTGAAGAAACCCTGAGACTGAAGATCTATCCCACAAAGAGTGAATCCAACTTGGGTTTTGAAGGAATTTGAAAGATTTTGAGTTGGGAGAATTTTTGGAGAAGAGGGGAAGAAAAGGGGTCGTCGGTTGAGTGTGAGAGAAATGAGAGAGAGAGAAATAAATAGCAGATTTGGGGCTGAATTCGACGCACGGTCGACCGGGCCGGTCGACCGGAAAAACCTGAGAGCACTGTAATCCAGAGCGGTCGACCGTACCGGTCGACCGGAAACAGGGAGCAAAAATTGTTCTCTTTCAGGCACTGGCGGTCGACCGGGTTAGGGTCGGTCGACCGGCTTTGCCCAAAAAACTGTGGACAGACAGAGCTCCGAAAAAAAAAATTTTAAATAAAAATATTTAACAATTAAATAGGATATATATAACATACAAAAATACAATAATGTTTTTAAATCTTCATTAAGATTATCATGTCAACCAAAATATTCACACAAGACTTTTTATTTAATTTTCATACAAAAACAAAGTTTTAGAGATGTTGAAGCCGAATACCCGGTGACGGGTTCGGAACTTCATCCTCTTGATTCCTCTTGAATGAGTTGAGGTGCGCAATTGCCATCTCTAAGGTATTTGCTTGAATATGAAATTTTTACAAAATTTTATTTCTAGTTTTGAAAAATACAATGTGTATATATAAATAAGCTAGTCTAGGCATGGCATGTAGACATACAATGGACATGGTATAAAAGACAAGATATTAAAATATGGCATATACACAATCATGATAGGGACGTAAGTTTACACTAGCATATATCAATGTATCATAAAAGTAAACTAACAATCCTATACATGTGTATATAAATAACCAAACAAAAACTTTTAAATGGAGAAGTTACCAAGCATGGGCAATCTCCAAAATAGGTGCCTCCATGATAGCGATGCAAATGCGATGTGTTCTTTGAGCTTAGTTGCATCCACCACCCAGGCACCGTCTCCCCCTAAGTCTTGGAGGAAGAAGATCCACCTGTATCATCTAAATTTGGTGGGTCTTTTGGTACCCATATCTTTTTGGGTCCTTTTGGATTAGTACCGGGACGAACCCAAACATATTTATTATGCACATTATTTTTAGCAAAACAAAACTTTTCTAAATGGCCTTTGCGGCCACAATGCGTGCAAATGTAAATTCTATCACTACCATACATGTATGCATGTTTATGTGTGTGTGCATGTTTCCGTGCATGTGCATGGTGAGTGTGTTTCCCTTGGGTTACTCCCTTAGGAAATCTAGATGCAAATTTAGTTAGATCAAAAGCACACTTTTTAAGAGTTGAATCTAAAACATCAACTCGTTTTTGAATTTCCAAAAATTCATTTTTGTTACATGATGCAATGGGGGTTTTCCCTTTACAAGCTAGTTTGTATTTTTCAAAATCAATTTTTAATTTCTTAAAAGCACAAGATAGATCATTTTTCTCCTTTTCAATAATATTAATTTTATCTTTTAAAGATTCATTTTCCCTTTTTAATTTTTTTATTATGAGATTGAGAAATCTCATATCTATGTTGAAGTTCTTCAAAAAATTGGGCTAATTCATCCATAGTTAACTCATCCTCATCTAAAGAGTTGTCGATAGTTACCTTCGAAGCATCGTCTCCATGTGCCATAAAACACATGTGCTCGGCGTCGTTCTCCTCTTCGGAATCCGACTCCGTGTCGTCCCATGTTGCTACCATAGACTTTTTCTTCTTTGGGGCATTCTTGGAGGTGGTTGCTTGAAGTGCGGGGCAATCCGCAATAAGATGTCCGATCTTCTTGCAATGGAAGTAAGGACCGGGTTCTTCTCTTTTCTTTTCATACCTTCCTTGAGGTCTCCCTCTTCGGAAGTTGCTTTGCCTCCCCTTCTTGTAGAACATCTTGCCCACCTTCTGGATGAGCACGGCGAAGTCCACATCGCAATCCTCCGATGAGTCATCCTCTTCAAGAATGGTTGGAGTGGCTTTGAAGGCAAGTGTTTTCTTTTTGGGTGCCTCCCTTTCTTCTCTTACCTTCATCTCCATCTCATGCGTCTTGAGGTTTCCGATGAAGCCGGAGAAGTCCATCTCCTCCCTATCGTTGAGTTCCTTGAGGGTGGTTGCCTTTACCTCCCATGCTTTGGGAGAGCTCTAATGACCTTGCGAATCTTTTGGTCATTATCAATTGCGTCACCTAGAGAAGACAAGGCATTAGTGATCTTGGTGAAACGCGTGAGCATGTCATCAATGCTCTCATTATCAAACATGTAAAAATTCTCATATTGAGAACGTAGCAAGTCAATCTTAGATCTTTTGACTTGTGACGTTCCTTCATGAGTCACAATTAAAATATTCTAAACTTCAAATGCGGATTTGCAATTAATGATGCGTGCTAGGTCATCCTCATTTAGAGGTTGGGTCAAGGCATATTGGGCTCTAGCATTTGCCTCATAGTCCTCGGTGGTGTCCTCGGACCATGAACTCTCATCGGTGAGAGGTTCAACAAATTCTCTAGTGATGGCCCTAACTACTCTAACACCTAGGGACTTTAGAAATAGGTTCATCTTGACCTTCCAAATAGGGAAGTTCAAGCCATCAAACTTTGGTGGGGACTTGATGCTAGAAAAGTCAAGTGATGCCATGGATGAATAATATAAAGCACAATAAATGAAAAATGCAAATAATATAGCCAAATAACAAGGATCTCCCTAAGGTGGTTAAACCAAATTGTAGGGTTAGGCTCTGATACCAATTGAAATCACCTAGGGGGGTGAATAGGTGATGGCTATATGAAATGTGGCAATAATACGGAATTAAAAATTCTACTAACAAATTGCTCAAATTAAAAGACTAGCAATAAACACAATAAGTAGTGCAAGAATTAAAGGAGTTGAGTTTAGAGAAAATTCGAGCAAACGCAAACACAAGTATATGTTTTCCGAGGTTCGAGCCACGCTCTACGTCTCCGCCTTCACACTTGAAGGATTTCCACTATTGTCGATCCCACCGGATCTTCAATATAAGGACACACTTGTCCGATCACTTGTGATGTCGCAACACCACCCGGAGCACACTAGCTCGCTTGAGGCCGATGCCTTTACAACTTCGCTCAAGAAGAAAATGATCACATTTGATCACAAAATAGCTCACTTGCACAATCCTATAACCAATATGTAGATGTAGAAATTTGGGATTGTGTAGTGCAAAATCTAGAGAGAAGTAGAGGAATAGGCTTCAAATGGGTGTATGGAAATTTTGGCTTTGAAAATCTTTTCTAAAATGAAGACTTGAAATTCTTATGAAAATCTCTTGTAAAAATGTTTTGGAATAGTTGTCTTATCATGTTGAAGTGACCCTCTATTTATAGGGGTTGAAAAACTGGGTAAAACAGCAAGAGAGATTCGTTGGGGTGAGATCCCAACAAAATCTATCAGAAAAATAGAGCTGTTGGAGTCTGTTAGAACTTCTGACAGCTGCCGGTCGACCGGGCCGGTCGACCGCCAACGGTCATATTTTTGACCGTTGGGGGACTACGGTCGACCGCTCCGGTCGACCGGAACAAACAGAGAGCACTGTAAGTGCTCCGGTCAACCGGAGCGGTCGGCCGACGTACACACATGCACAGCGTGTACGTCGGTCGACCGGGACGGTCGACCGGCTCCTGTCAGTTCTGAAAAATTAGAACTGCAGAAAGCCAGAACTTGGGTCTTTGGATAGGTCTGGTGGTTTGGGGTTTTGGACTTTGTAAAAATAGGAGTATGACCATATATCACTACCCTAACATGTTAAAACATTTTGATAAAGTTTCTCTTGATAAAAACTTGTTTTTCTCAAAATCGGTTTTTTCCAAAAAACTTAGAGTTTCTAAAACAAATTTCCGAAAAACATGTTAGCTATAAAACTAAGTTGGAAATAGAATTTGAAATTGTTTTTGAAGCCATATATCAAACTAAAGTGTGTGTAAGTGACAATCCCATAAATCTACTTCTAACATCTAGGTTTTGACAAAGATTCTAAAAGAAAAGCAAAATTACAAATCTTGGACTTTTTCATTGTCTTGATCTTGACTTGGTCTTTTCTTCATGTCTTGATCCCGAAGCTTCCTAATGTGCTTAGCTTGGGAATGCACATCTTTAGCGGCGTCTAAACTTGTGAGTCTTGATAGTGGAGCCGTCAAATCAACCTGTTTAATCTGAAATACTTTTAAACAAAATTGTTAAATACATAACTAAATATGGTTTGTTATCATCAAATATTCAACGGGATATTGGGCTAATGGCCTTGGGCCAACAACTCTAACTGTTAAGTTCAGTTTACCACCTCTGAACAAATGAGTTCATAACTTTGTTCTCCTTTCCTCTATCAAGGCTGGGATTTCTTGCTGTCATGTTAATAATAAACCTCTGAACAGCAGATTGCAAGCCTGAGATCCCTTAGTTGGTCATGTCTAGTCAGCCACTTCTGAACCTACAGGAGCCCAGATTCAATCTACCTTTGTAGTCCCATGTGAATTGGCTGCCAAGTTAATACGACTACCTCTGGTAGCAGATTCGAAATTTAGTGTGTCTTAATCTATCATGTCCAATTTATCACATTTGAATAGACGGGTCCTTAAAATCGGGTTCACCTTCATTTTGTCATCATGTCCGGATCATCATCTCTGAATGGCAAAATTTTGACTAATCATATCTAATTTGTCATCTTTAACTGACAAATTCTAGAATTCATCTTTCTAGTTCAATGGGAACTTTCACGTGGTTGTGGTGTCTAATTCATCATAACCAATTCATAAATCTGATGGTCTTTAATTTGTATGATAATATTCACCTCTGAACGGTAAGATCGTCAAATTCACTTTGTCCCATTTTTATCCCAGCAAGATTTGAATCGAGTCATTTCTCAAATTTATTGGTGATAATTTATCAAATAACTAATTCTATCATGTTGTCGATCTCTAAATAGATTAGTTAATATTATTATGGTATAAATTGGAAGACTATACCATTATCTCCTTTCTTTTGAGAGTTATAATATAACTTGAAATTATTGCAAACTCAGTAGACAAAACAAGCAGAAAATACAACATAAGAGTCAAATAAAATTATTTTTTTATTGATTCAAAAAGAAGAAAAAAAGGGATACATGGATTACAAGCTACAATGGTGCTTCATAGGACTTGATCCGTACTTTGAGGGTGGCCAGCTTGTTCTTCCTCTTTTCAGCAGCTCTGATAAATGCCTGTGATCTCAATTCAGCTTCATTAAAATTCACTGTCTGGGACAAACGAGCCTCAATTTCGACCAAACTTGCCCTTTGTGCTATCTCCTGCTGCAGGACTTCATCATTTTCGGCTTTGTGTTGCTCCAGCCGAGCGATCTCCTCAAGATGCACTAGTTCAATCTTGGATAGGAGAAGATTCGCCCTCTTGATCATCTCTTTGGCCTTTTCAATCTTATCCTCAACATTAAGAAGAGCGCTATTGGAAGCTTCAATGGCATCTCCAGTTTTTTACTTTCCTTATTTTCAAGGATTTCAAACTTGAAGTTACCGCCTTGGCTGCTTCCTGTGCTGCAAAGTGAGCCTCTCGCATTTGAATGATGAGGCGCTCAAGCTCTTCGTCAACTGAAGGATCCAAGTATGAACTGCTGAGATGGCGCCACTCACCCATATCCTTCTCAAACTTCTCCACCAGGAGCTCTAATGCGGCAGCTTGGTCATTCCCTCTGAAGTCTCAAATGCTCTCAATGTTTCGAGAGAGAACCACCTTTAGAGCTGAAAATAAGGTGGTCGAGCCCTTCAAGATCAAAATAATAGATCGCTTTAGACTCTTATAGTAGTTGTCAACCATCTCAGCCACAAATTCTTTCTTAGTTTCAATTACTCCCAGTGAGCGAGTAGTCCCAGAAGATAAAACTTTCACCGGTTTCACTATCATAATGGTGGAGGAAATGGCAGAAGCACTGGCTGGAGAAAGATAAGGAATCGTCGGTGATCAGGAAAGAGTCTTCATTAAAACTAGTACACCAGCCACGATAGAAGTCGGGCTGGTAACTTTTTCAGGAAGAACTGGCTCGATGACCAGCATCAGAGATGCGGGGCTGGTGATTATCCTTAGCCCAGTAGGTGCCAAGACTAGTGGTGTCAGAGAAACCACCATCATCTCACCAACCGGCTCAACAGGGAGTGTGATTAGTTCCGCAGCCATCATCTCCTCGGCTACCTTAGAGTCACCGACAGGCTCAGGCTGGTAAGAAGGCAGGTTACAATACAAGACGTCCAACTTTGTAACATCCACAGTAGCTGAAGTACTTGTATCTCCCCTGAATTCCTCAAGAACTCCCTCAAAGTCGATGCATCCAAAGGCAAAACACCTGCAAAAGTACTTCATTAAAACAAGTATAATAATATCAAGAAAATATTGCTTACAAATGGTTAAGGTATTACCAAGAGGTGATGAGATCATAAGAGATACCGCCTCAGCAACAGTGTCCCTCGGGACTCCCTCAATGGCAACACTAACTCCAGCAGGCTCCATAGAAGAAACCTAGCAGTAGTGGGAGAAGCAACCTCAGGAAGGATTTCATCTGTCCTGACGGCTTCCATAACTGGAATGTCCGGCTCGCCTTCACTCGCTGAGGGCTCTATAACCCATCCTCTGAAGCTTGAAGCCATTAGGCTATCTTTCGAAGCACCAACACCAGAAGGATCGACATCAGCTGCGCCACCCTCGAATTCCTCAGAAATGACGAAGTAGCTGGCCTTGTCGCCTTCCCGGTAGGTGAATAAGTGATTGTAATAATCCCCTTGTTCTCTCCGCGGCTTCGGTTCCTGAATTACAAGTTAAACAAGTTAGCTACATAAGAGGAGAGGAAATTAAAAAAAGGATATGTATATACATATGTGTTGTAAAAATGGAATTGGTCTTACCCGCCAGGAACAGCTTTGTCAGTTGTCTATTTCTGCACCGATAGTTTGATAACTAACAGGCCAGGAGGAGGGGCAACTGCAGCTGATTCACTCTATACAATAACAGTAAGAGTGTGACGACGGGGTTTCTTCACCACCCTCTTTCTCTGCGAGGTTCACCTTTTCGTTTCCGCTTGAAGTGGACATCGGGATCTTCCTCTTCTTCCTCCTTGACCTTCACCTCCTCCATAGGAGTCGTGCCTACCCCGCCTGGAGCATCTGTTGGAACCTCAACACCTGCAACATCTTCAAAGTGAGGGCTTTCGGCATCCAAAACTTCACTGTCGGCAGTGGTGATAAACTCTGGAATGCCTGGCACCCGGACTCTTTTGCCTTCTCCCCTTCGCAGTGATTTTCTGCTTCAGCCGCTGGGCGATCCACTCCAAGCCAAAGGAGTTGATAGAAAATTCAGTTGGTGTGGAGTTCAAAATTCTGTACCATTGACAGAACTCTAAAGTCATCAATAGGTTTGCGGTCCTCAACGGTATGCATAGCCGTGCCTCGGTACAACCGGCAATGAAGTACCGCCAAGTGTGAGCACTGTCAATCAGGCTCTCCATGAAGACCAGATTAGTGTTCAGATTGCCAACATAGAGTTGGTCATATCTGAACTGATGTGCAACCCAGCTGGGAACGTATGGCTCCAAATAGCAGGTATCTCCGCTCCTATATACCAAGTGAGAAGGCCGGATGCTAACCAGCCATTTGAAGACTCTCCGGCTCAACGACGTCCTACACGTCCCCGACATCCTTGAATTCCTCGCCATATCTCGCATCATGGATGTAGGAAAAACACCAAAAGAGACTATATACGTTGTACGGTACAATAGTTTGTGG
The DNA here is from genome assembly GCA_038442645.1 of Agave tequilana. NCBI lineage: Eukaryota > Viridiplantae > Streptophyta > Magnoliopsida > Asparagales > Asparagaceae > Agave > Agave tequilana. The sequence goes on along the minus strand of JAVJIF010033279.1, from coordinate 32,059 downwards.
ACCGCGGTCACGTAAATCCGTGACCATGAAGATCCTTCAAACCGGCAAAGGTGCGCCACCCGAACATCCTCTGGAGGCTCTTCCCCTGCTTGAATAATAGCCGGACAGTGAATAGTGAACCATGCCATCAAGTAAGTATATAGCAATCCGATCCAGGGGTCCATCACGGGGTAAGATCGTCCGTTCCCCCCTCTTCGTTGTCGGTGATCTGTAGAAATACCCCGTTGAATACATGACACCATTGCTGAAGAAGTCCTAGAGAATGACCATACACCAGACGAATGGCCGACAATAGGACAGTAGGGAGGACAACATCGCTAGAGGGAGATGGCACCATACATCTCTTCTGCCAGACTGATAAAAACCCTGCCAAAAGCACTTTTCGGGATATTGGTTGGCAGGCTTGATGATGAAAGCTCTTGAGAATGTCGCCCTTCTCGTAGATGCCATCGTCTTCCTCCAGAACAGTTTCTCCTTAGGCATGCTCCTTCATCCTCCGAAAGATATCCTCGTCCGTAACCCCGCATTGAGCCTCTTCAGGGGTATTCTCCCGGTTGGGGAACAGATAATCCCCCAACTCTTCAAACTGCTCAAGACTACCTTGTGATTGCCATGCATATCCTAGCAGATGTAGAAGTGGCACATTAGCTGTCGGTAGGTCTCGAACAAGGCGGGCTCCTGCTTCTCCAAAAGCGCTAAGTTCGTCTCACATAGGAAGAATTCTTCATAAGGGAGAGATCCTATTGGCAAAGCAGAGACTTTCCACATCTCATGTAAACCTATGCCCAATTCGCCTACAGGGGTGAAGAAAGTCCCTGTAGCTGGGTAGTACAGTTCGAAGATGGCGTAGAAGTTCGCTAAGCTCATCTGGATGTCATAACAGGCAGCTCTGACAGCCTCGCGGAGCCCTAGCCTCTCTAAATCCTCCTCAAAATGGGCCAAGACATCCAGAGTCAAGTCTCTCCGCCAGGCCTTAGAGGGATGAATCCAACCTGGAGTCCTGAAGTCAGTTGCTGGGTAGTTGTCGTTGACTCTGAAGAACTGATTCCCAAAAGTCTGAGCCATAGCCAGATTTTCCCCCACCGGGATGTCTTGTAGGACATTCCCGGGGTGAAGACCCAGTATGCATCGAGGGGGACTTGCCCTTGTATAGCCAGGAGAAGCAACTGTCAAAATACCCACGTGGACCGAGTCGATGGTTTAGGTCACTTGCTATTTCATCTTCCGAGGCCTCGTTACACATTGGAAAAAGGATAGTGGGAAATGACGCTTGCTAGATGGGAGGTAGTACTTCTCGTCGTTCAAATTAAAGACCCACTGCCCTTCCCCAGCCAGCAGTTGATGATCTGTGTCAGGCGCTGTGTCTCCAAACATGAAGCCGGGCTTCTGATAAATTTTTCGATCGCAGTCCTCTGGAGGAGCAGTGGTCAGGATACTCCTCATTGTGCGCTGATCTCTAGTGTGGATTAGGGCATCGCAGCCAGGAGTGCTCCGTTCACTAAATAATGAAGCATGTCCTTAGAATTGTAGACTGATGTTTCCATCCAGACTCTGGCCGACTCGAAGAGGCTATTCAAGGGTCTAGGAGTATAGTGCACTACAAAAAAAAAGGAGAAAATATATTAGCGCAGAAGTTAAAAAGAAAAAAAAGAAAAAAATATTAAAGGCATAGCTTTGCTTCCAAAGCGAAGCTAACCCAATCTAACAGTAGCTTCGCACGGAAGCTTAACTTCGCATTGAAGCTTAACTTCGCACTCTGCAAAAAGGCAGAGCATAAAAATATACAAATCGCCAAAGGCATAACCTCGCTTTCCAAGCGAAGCTAGCCAGCGCTAGTTTCACTTTGAAACTTAACTTCGCACTCTGCACAAAGGTAGAAGCGTAACAAGTTAAGTGTTAACTTCGCTCAGAAGCTTAGTTTCGCATTCTGTCACTTGACAGAATGCAAAAAGCTCAAAAGGCTAGCTTTGCTAGAAAAGGTACTTGTGCCTAAAATTATTCAAAGGACTTTAAAGTCCTCTTTCTAGCTATGCTTCTGAAGCTACCTTCGCACCCTGTCACCTGATAGAATGTGAAAAGCCCAAAGGGATAGCTTCGTGGCTAAGCATGAAAGAAAGAAACTGTTTAGTTTCTAGTCGTGAAGTTAAAGGGGAATTAAATCCTCTAAAATTCAGAAAAAATCAAGAAAATAAGGGAGATAAACTCCCTAAAATCACTAAGATCATGGTGAATCACGGGGGATTCGCCATAAAAAAAGCCAAAATACGGCTTCAAAAAGAGATGAAAATCTCTAAAAAGGGAAAATTTTCCTACCCGCGATGGGACGTTCAACCTCCGGCAGCGGAGATAGTGGCGTTATGGTAGAGGTCCGCACCTCTTTCCCTGCGCGTTGCTTGGGAGCATTAGAACTTGATGAAAAGTTCTGAAAGATTTGAATGGAACGAAGGAGGAGAAGAGAAAATTCTCTGAAAAGACTCGAAGAATTCTAAGAGAAGATAAGCTTCTATAAATCAGCCAAGTATGGCTTTTATAGGCGCATCACCTATAACTTCACGTCTCAGGCGTTGCACACGCCTTTAAATTGACTACCTAAAAAGAAGTGCAAGCGTTATTTTCAAATTTGAAACGACGGCGCTAGACAGTGAAGTTATACGAACTTAAACTTCGAGTTATAGCCCCGCTGTAAGCTCGTCATTGACCTCGCATGAAGTTTGGTTAGCTCTGCTGTAAACTCCTCCTGTAGCTTCGCTGTGAGCTCATTGTTCACTTTGCGCAATATTTGGTTAACTTCGCTAAAAGCTGATGTTAACTCCGCTGAGAGCTTACCTTTGCTGAAAGCTGATGTTAACTCTGCTAAAAATTGATGTTAACTCCGCTGAGAGCTTAGCTCTGCTAAAAGCTCATGTTACAGCCTTGTTGAAGAGATCATTCCCTTACTTCACCAAGAACTTATCCTTAGCTATGCGAAGAGTTTGTATACACAATGCGTATAATATTTAAGTTCGGCAATACAAATATCAAGTTTCGAATTTAAAGTATTTCAGAATGTGCACCAATCCATTCCACATTCATGAAAACTTTGAAGGGGGTCTTGTTGACACTCTAAAAAGACAAAACTCTCAGATTTTTCTTCAATTGGTCTGAACGATGTCTAACTTATCGACATTTACAAAAGATAAGTCACAAACAAGCTGAGAACCAGGGACAAGGTAGGAACTTAGGGTCTATTGGTCCAGTAAAGCAGACAATAGGCCAAAGTTAACTTTGAAAAGCAACCAAAGAAAGTCTATGAAGCCAGGTCTAATGGGATAACATCTGATCACCCAATACAAGGCAATTGAGTGATTCCATGTTTCTAAGAAATAAGGCAGTACTCTTATCCCAACCATTTCCTGTATTCCATAACAATATTTATAAAATAATAATCTTGCTCCTAACTGTTGCGACCCTTCCAATCTAGATGTTCTGCTGATGAAATTTCTCCCACTCGAAAGTACTCCACTGCTGGGATCTCCTCAGAGTCGGTACTTTCACTGATGAGATTTCTCCTACTCGGAGGCATTCCGCTGATGGGATTTTCTCCACTCGAAACTACTCCGTTGTTGGAATTTTTCCCACTTGGATCATTCTTTCTGGTTCTGAGATTTCTTCCACTTAGAGGATTGTATCTGCACTCTCCACTGATAGGATTTCTTCCACTCGGAGATGACAACACGGACTTGCCTACGAGCCCTTTTTCGATTAGCCTACAGGAATTGAAACCCTCCGCTGATGGGATTTCCCCACACGAATTCCCATCTCTGTTGTAGGGATTTCCCCACACTAAGAACCCTTATTTGATATTCCGCTGATGAAATTTTTCACACTTAAAAATACAAACACTAGCCTATGGGCTCCCCTCATCCGACCCACGGGCGGATGAACCTCAGGTAGCTTCTCTCTGCCGGGTCCATGGCGGACGCCACTCCGCTGACAGGATTTCCTTCTTTAGAGTTGACGTATACACCCCCACTTCAGGTCCTTACTAAGGACACGACTCCACTGATGGGATTTTCTCCACTCGGAAGCAACTATGAATCTGACTTCACTGCTGGAATTTCTCCCACTCGGAGGCCCAACTCTGCTACTGGGATTTTTCTCATTCGGAGTCAACGCATCCAATCTGTCGATGGGTAATACCCCACTTTAGGCCTCTTTTAATTTGCAGATAATCATTCTGGAGAGCCTATGCTTGCTTGAAATATAAGGTATATACATGATGGTTTCTGTAACGCCCCGATTCCACGGATACGGGAACGTCACTGCGACGTATATACGTAGGTCAGAAAATGCCCCCACGTATATACGCTAAGCATAAAAGTACAACAAGAATCAGAATACAACACAAAACGTGGTATAGTCATATGCCAACTATAGAAGTACAAATACAAAGTTATACAAGTCATGATAACTGTTTCACTTTACAAGTGTTTTGTTTTCACAACCAAGTCCAAAGAATATATACAAAGATATACACGAGGTGCTCACGTAAGAGATGGAGACTCGTGAGCCAAAAAGAGGAGTACGGCACGAGGGAACTAGAGCTGGTCAGCCTGCTCACTGAAGTATGCCTGATCTTCCGTGGAAGGATCCACTTCGTTCCAGGTCTCGGAATCTGAATATGCAAATCCAAAGGATCAAGACATATAAACAATAGATAGCTACAGCCAAGTGGCTAAGGGACGAGTACAAGTAAGATGGGACTATATAAGGTATATCAACTAACAGATATGAAAAGCATGAATAGATAAAGTCGTACTATAGATCTACAATTAACGTTTTATTATTATTACTTGTTTTACTCGGATATCTAGCTATGTGGTCCAGCGTCCCAGTGCACATAGATCCATATCATAGTAATACAAGGTTGTTGTTGGAAATCAGCGGTTGTATCGACGAACTATGTTTACAGTGGACCCCGTACATACCCGGGATAACGGCCATTGATTGTTCCGTTGCTTGGTGACGGAAGCCAGCCGCTAGGCTCAACTGGAGGGACTTATGTATGCCCTTTTCATGATGGTACCAGAAATAAAGGGAGCAAGCACTCCCCTCGGTCCCCTGGAGGCCCACAGGTTAGACCGGAACATGGGTTGCACAACACTCCTAAAAGCCACTGTAAACACGAACACATCGATATCCGCATGTCTTCCCCCGGACCCAATGTAAGTTGGTCTATTTTATACAAAAGTCGAGTCTATCATGCTTGGTTTTAAGAGATGGCATGATAAGTAGAGATATTCACTATTTAACAATTTATGAAGTAAGAATTACAATAACAAGTCATGGAGTATCAAGAAGTAATGTCCATCAGATAGCATGTCATGTAATATCAATAATGAAGCATAAACATGAATAATGTATCACATGTATATAGAGGTTAAGATCCAAAATCAGAAAAGGAAACAACTAAGTTAACCAGTCAGAATTAGTCGACTAGGTGGGAGGATTAGTCGACTAGGTGGGAGGATTAGTCGACTAGGTGGGAGGATTAGTCGACTAGTGGTGAACTATAAGTCGACTAACAGATACTTAAGTCGACTAAGATGAGATACAGAGAGTTAAGTTGGTTTCAGGAGTCGACTAGGGTCAAGGGTGTAGTCGACTAGGGGTTCCAAGTCGACTATAAAATTAGGATAAGTCGACTAGGGCCGAGAGTTGGTGTTTTTGGTTCAAGGAAAATTAGTCGACTAGGGTCAAAATGCAGTCGACTAGGGGGGTCTAGTCGACTGGTAAAATGGCTTAGTCGACTAAAACTGTGAAAATCAGAAAAGCTACGTTTCAACTAAAGTGGGTTAGTCGACTAGGTTCTAGGTTAAGTCGACTAATCCTGGAAAAACAGAAAACAGAACAGAAATTCTGATAGTTGTTTGTTGGCCTAAAAATGGGATTTTTATGACACAAGTGTATATGAATGATCATCACATGTACACAAAGAAGTAATCTAGTCTTGGTGAGTAAAAATACTCACAAGGTAAGGTTATTTGAAGGTTCTACGAGTCTTGAAGGATCGTTTGTCGACGATGTCACCAACTAGGTCTTTGGCGATACCTCCGACGAAGTGAGATGCGATCCAAATCCAAGAGTTGTGGTAGCTTGAGAAGAAGATGAAGGCTTGGTGGTGATTTTGGAATTAGGGTTTGAAATGGAGGAGAAATGTTGAAGGTTATTTCTTGGTGAAGTGAAAAAAGAGAAAAGAATTGTAAAGGAAGTTTATATAGGATTTGATTTTTGTAAAGGAGGTGTAAATAAATAAATTGGGAGGGGTTTTGTGCAAATAGGGGGATGGGATGTCTCCCTTGGCCAATGGTGGCCGGCCAAAGAAGAGAGAGAAAGAGAGAGGAATTGAAGGGCATTTATGAGGAAGGGTGTGGAATTTTTAGATATTTTGGAGGAGAAGATATTTGGGAAGTTGGTGGAAGGAAGGAAGGAAAGAAAAAGGAAAAAGAAAAAGGAAAAGAATTTGTAAAGAAAAGATATTTTCTTAATTTTGAAAAATGAAAATATTGAAAACACTGATTCCCGGGTTTAAATCGAGAATGCGGAAAACATTTCGGAAAATACCGAAATCGTCCAAAATTCAAGTGTCTCGGAACGACTCGTAAATTTTACCAAAAATCAATAATAATATATGAAGACGTATAGTGAAATCCGTTTGAAGAAATACTTTATAGTTTTAAAACTAAAAATCCCGGAATCAGTTAACTACCGACTCCGTTGGAATTTTCATAAATTCATAAAATTCTAAGAAAAAGAATGTAGATAGAAAATACGATTCTAAGAGATAATGCCTAAAGGACTTTCTAGAAATTCCTAACTGTTTGTAAGATAAAAATTCGGGAATCGATCAGCGACACTGGTCGACACCGGTTTTGAAGAAATTCATTTTAATTCTAGAAAATCCCAGAAATTCACCTAAAATCTAATATATTAGAAAATGATATTTGAAATTGAAATTGGTCAAATACGGGAAGTAAATCGAAAAATACGATCGGAAATCAGAATACGCAACTTAGTACGTATTACGGAAACGGGGTATTACAATCTACCCACCTTACAAAAATTTCGTCCTCGAAATTTCATAAGGTGAAGGGTAACAGGAATGGTAACAGATAGATAAGGCTAGGAAGAAAGATAACAAATAGAAAGAGTAAAAGGAAAGAGTCTTACCAATCAAGATGAGAAGAGTTGAGGATAACGCTCTCGGATGACGTCCTCTCGTTCCCATGTGGCCTCTCCTGGCACATGGCGGTTCCAAGACACCAACACTAAAGGTATGGCTTTGTTCTTCAGTGTCTTCACACTTCTATCCAATATGGCCATCGGCTGCTCCTGATATGATAAATCCGGTTGTAGCTCCAGCTCGGAATGATCCAAAATATGGCTATCATCCTTTACATACCTCCTTAACTGAGACACGTGGAAAACATTATGAACTCCGTCCAACGATGGCGGCAACGCCAATCGATAAGACACATCTCCCACTCGATCCAATATCTCGAATGGGCCGATATATCTCGGACTTAGTTTCCCACGAGTGCCGAACCGGATTACTCCCTTGGTAGGTGAAATCTTCAAGAACACATGATCTCCAACTCCGAATTCCAATGGCCTCCTCTGCAAATCTGCCCAGCTCTTCTGCCGACTCTGAGCTGCCTTGAGATGATCTCTGATAACTCTAACTTTCTCTGTGGTCTGGATCAGAATCTCTGGCCCCAATAGACTCCTCTCACCGACTTCATCCCAACAAATCGGTGACCTGTATTTCCTCCCATACAGTGCCTCAAAAGGTGCCATCTTAATACTTGCCTGATAACTGTTGTTATAAGAAAACTCAGCCAAGTGTAGATGGTCTTCCCATGAACCCCTGAACTCAATCATGCAGGCCCTAAGCATGTCTTCAAGTATCTGAATGGTCCTCTCAGATTGTCCGTCTGTCTGAGGATGATAGGCTGTACTGAACTTCAGACGAGTTCCCAGACTCTCTTGGAGACTCTCCCAGAAATGAGATCTGAATCTGGTATCTCTATCTGATACAATACTGACTGGAACTCCATGCAGACGAACTATCTCCTTCACATACTTATCTGCCAGAACCTCTGTAGTCTACCCACCCTGAATGGTATGAAATGAGCTGACTTGGTGAGACGATCAATGATAACCCACACGGCATTATTACCTTTGGGACTACGAGGTAATGCCGTGACAAAGTCCATAGTGATATGCTCCCACTTCCATTCAGGTATTGGCAAAGGATGAAGAAGTCCAGCTGATCTCTGATGCTCAATCTTTATCTGCTGGCACACCAAGCACTTAGCTACAAACTGAGCTATCTCTCTCTTCATGGCATTCCACCAAAATTGCTTCTTCAAATCCTGGTACATCTTGTTTCCCCCTGGATGTATAGAATATGCTGAACTGTGTGCTTCCTCCAAAATCTTCTGTCTAACTTCTCCCTGGGGAACACAAAGTCTATCTCCAAAATACAATGCACCATCTGGGTGAATGCAGATATCCGACCTCAATCCAGCCTCCACCTGAGCTCTGAATGTCTGTAATCTGGGGTCCTCCTTCTGAGCTTCCTTGATCTCCTCTATCAATGATGACTGGATCTGTAAAGCCATAAACTGCCCGGCCTTATCACCTCCTTGCACTAACATCAAATCCAATCTGATAAAGTCCTGAATCAACTCCTTCTGCTGAGTGAACTGAACAAGCACCCTGTTCTCTGGCATCCTGCTCAGGGCATCAGGAACTGTATTGACCTTGCCTGGATGATATCGCAAGTCAATATCATAATCTGCCATAAGCTCCAGCCACCGTCTCTGCCTCATGTTCAGCTCTTTCTGTGAAAAGATATACTTGAGGCTCTTGTGATCTGTATATATCAGCACTCTATCTCCCAGAAGATAGTGCCTCCAAATCTTCAAAGCAAAGATCACTGCCGCCAACTCCAAGTCATGTGTTGGGTAATTCCTCTCATGAGGCTTCAATTGCCTAGATGCATATGCTATAACATGATCATGTTGCATAAGTACACATCCTAGGCCTTTACCTGATGCATCACTAAAGATGACCATCCCTCCTCTCCCTGAGGGAGTTCTCAAGATAGGAGCTGAAATGAGCTTCTGCTTCAACTGCTCGAAGGCTGCATCACACTCCTCTGTCCAAATGTACCTTACTCCTTTCCGGGTGAGCTGGGTTAACGGAGCTGCAATCCGAGAGAAATCCTGGACGAAGCGTCTGTAATATCCAGCTAGTCCAAGAAAACTCTTTATCTCCGTCACCGTCCTCGGAACTGGCCAATCCTTAACTGCCTGGACTTTGCTCGGATCAACTGAGATACCTTCTGCTGACACCATATGTCCAAGGAATGCTATGCTGTCCAACCAAAACTCACACTTGCTCCTCTTGGCATGAAGCTGCTCCTGCTGAAGTGTCTGCAACACAATTCTCAAGTGTTCTGCATGCTCCCTGTTGTTCTTTGAATAGATCAAGATGTCGTCGATGAAAACAACAACAAACTGATCCAAGAAGGGCGAGAACACTCGGTTCATCAAGTCCATAAACACTGCAGGGGCATTGGTGACTCCGAAAGGCATAACAAGAAACTCATAGTGGCCATATCGGGTCCTGAATGCCGTCTTCGGAATATCCTCCTTCTTTACCCTCAGCTGATGGTAACCCGACTGTAAATCCAATTTAGAGAATACACGAGCTCCATTAAGCTGATCAAATAGATCATCAATTCTGGGTAAGGGATACTTGTTCTTGATGGTGACCTTGTTCAATTCCCTGTAATCAATACAAAGTCTCTTACTACCATCCTTCTTGTTCGCCAACAGTACTGGAGCTCCCCACGGTGAAGTACTTGGCCTAATCACTCCCTTATCTGAGTACTCCTGCAGCTGCTTCTTCAGGATCTCCAACTCCGTCGGTGCCATCCTGTACGGAGCCTTAGATATAGGTGCTGCTCCTGGAATAGTCTCGATGGAGAACTCAATCATCCTGACAGGTGGCAGTCCTGCGATCTCAGCAAACACCTCCGGGAATTCATCCCACACCGGCACCTTCTGCTTCTGAACCTCCGAAGAAGTAATCTGAGACTTTCCCTTGGTGGTCTTCACTTCTCCACTAAACTGGAACTCTGGTTGAAGTGGAATTCTAAACTTGATCTTCTTCTCCCTACAATCAATCACAGCATAGTACTACTGACTGCCAGGTCATGCCTAAGATCACGTCGTACCCTTTGGTGTCTAGTACGAGCATATCTATGGCCATGGTCTTATCACACAGTTCTACTGGACAATCAGTACACACTCTAGATGATATGACTACCCCATTCCCTGTACTTATCTCCCATTTGTGGTCTAAAACCTTAACAGGTATTGAATGTAAAGCCACAAATTTATCTGAGATGTAACAGTGGGATGCACCCGAATCAAATAAAGCGAGAACAGGCTTTGCATGAACTCTGATGTTACCTGTAATCACCTCCTCTGAAGCCTCAGCCTCTGCTTCCGTCAAGTTGTAAGCCTGACCTCTGCCACGCCCTGTTGACGTCCTTCCTCCTCTCTGCACTGGGCGAATGACATGCTGTGGAGGAAGGGGTGCTCTCCTCATCACCGGTCCCTGGCTTCTCTGCCCAAGTGGCCCTGGTACTGCCCGCTGTCCACTCGGTCCTGGAAGTACTGGCAAGGTCTGGTTGGCTATCTCCAATCTCCTGTGTGGACAAGCCCCTATAGAATGATCTCTGGAACCACATATCAGGCACCACCCATTTGCTCTACGGCAATTTGCTCGAGTGTGTCCTGGTTTCAGACAGAAGTTGTAGAAGGTAGATGGTTGGGCTGTCTGGTAAGGAGCCGGTCTGAAAGGTTGCCTCTGGATCTTCGCTGCTCTAAATGGGCCCCCTCTTCCCATGGGTACAAACGGCCTCTTCATGGCCTGGTTCTCTTGCTTCCTCTGTAACACCCGCTCTACCTCTCGAGCGACGGTGAGAACCTCAGAATAGGTCTTCATCTGTTGAGACATCAAGAAGGCCTGTAAGTCCAACTGCAGGCCTTGCTGAAACCTGCTTGCTCTCTTCTCTTCGTCCGTTACCATATATGGCGCGAAGCGGCTCAATCTGAGAAACTCCGCGGCATACTCGTCCACGGACTTGTTCCCCTGCTGGAGTCTGATGAATTGCTCCTCCATATCTTTCTGCGCCGTAACAGGGAAAAAGCGGCTGTAAAAACTCTTGGAGAAGGCGTCCCAAGTAACGGGCTTCTCCAGTCTAGCCTCCTCTGCGAGCCACCAAGTTCTCGCAACATCCTTTAACTGAATCTTAGCTACTTCAACTTGGCTCTCCTTCGGGACACGGGCTGCATTCAGTAGGTCTGTCGTGTCCGTCAACCATTGCTCCGCCTCCAATGGTTTCTCGCTCCCCGTGAATATAGCAGGCTGTAGTCTTCTGAAGTCCGATACATTCCCGGGCTTCTGTTCCTTCGGGGCTGCTAACTCTTGTCTAAGGAGCTCGGTCTGCTGCTGCTGATTTTTCCATCTGCTGTTGCTGGTTCTGCATCTGCTGTTGTTGGTTTTCCACCATAGTCTGAATGATTCTCAGGACATCAGCATTCTCTCCTCCTACGGGTCCATTGGGCACCTGTCCGATGTTGTTACGACCCGATCGTCTCTCCATACCGTATGATAACTGGAATTGGAAACAATTGAAAGGAGTTTAGGATACGAAGGAATTGATCAATGAAGGAAGCAAGAAGGACTCTATAACTTTGTACATTGTAGTTGGCATAAGCAAATTACTAGAATTTGCCACTTGATTGTACTTTAGGTTTGAGAGCCTAGGCTCTGATACCAACCTGTAACGCCCCGATTCCACGGATACGGGAACGTCACTGCGACGTATATACGTAGGTCAGAAAATGCCCCCACGTATATACGCTAAGCATAAAAGTACAACAAGAATCAGAATACAACACAAAACGTGGTATAGTCATATGCCAACTATAGAAGTACAAATACAAAGTTATACAAGTCATGATAACTGTTTCACTTTACAAGTGTTTTGTTTTCACAACCAAGTCCAAAAGAATATATACAAAGATATACACGAGGTGCTCACGTAAGAGATGGAGACTCGTGAGCCAAAAAGAGGAGTACGGCACGAGGGAACTAGAGCTGGTCAGCCTGCTCACTGAAGTATGCCTGATCTTCCGTGGAAGGATCCACTTCGTTCCAGGTCTCGGAATCTGAATATGCAAATCCAAAGGATCAAGACATATAAACAATAGATAGCTACAGCCAAGTGGCTAAGGGACGAGTACAAGTAAGATGGGACTATATAAGGTATATCAACTAACAGATATGAAAAGCATGAATAGATAAAGTCGTACTATAGATCTACAATTAACGTTTTATTATTATTACTTGTTTTACTCGGATATCTAGCTATGTGGTCCAGCGTCCCAGTGCACATAGATCCATATCATAGTAATACAAGGTTGTTGTTGGAAATCAGCGGTTGTATCGACGAACTATGTTTACAGTGGACCCCGTACATACCCGGGATAACGGCCATTGATTGTTCCGTTGCTTGGTGACGGAAGCCAGCCGCTAGGCTCAACTGGAGGGACTTATGTATGCCCTTTTCATGATGGTACCAGAAATAAAGGGAGCAAGCACTCCCCTCGGTCCCCTGGAGGCCCACAGGTTAGACCGGAACATGGGTTGCACAACACTCCTAAAAGCCACTGTAAACACGAACACATCGATATCCGCATGTCTTCCCCCGGACCCAATGTAAGTTGGTCTATTTTATACAAAAGTCGAGTCTATCATGCTTGGTTTTAAGAGATGGCATGATAAGTGGAGATATTCACTATTTAACAATTTATGAAGTAAGAATTACAATAACAAGTCATGGAGTATCAAGAAGTAATGTCCATCAGATAGCATGTCATGTAATATCAATAATGAAGCATAAACATGAATAATGTATCACATGTATATAGAGGTTAAGATCCAAAATCAGAAAAGGAAACAACTAAGTTAACCAGTCAGAATTAGTCGACTAGGTGGGAGGATTAGTCGACTAGGTGGGAGGATTAGTCGACTAGTGGTGAACTATAAGTCGACTAACAGATACTTAAGTCGACTAAGATGAGATACAGAGAGTTAAGTTGGTTTCAGGAGTCGACTAGGGTCAAGGGTGTAGTCGACTAGGGGTTCCAAGTCGACTATAAAATTAGGATAAGTCGACTAGGGCCGAGAGTTGGTGTTTTTGGTTCAAGGAAAATTAGTCGACTAGGGGTCAAAATGCAGTCGACTAGGGGGGTCTAGTCGACTGGTAAAATGGCTTAGTCGACTAAAACTGTGAAAATCAGAAAAGCTACGTTTCAACTAAAGTGGGTTAGTCGACTAGGTTCTAGGTTAAGTCGACTAATCCTGGAAAAAACAGAAAACAGAACAGAAATTCTGATAGTTGTTTGTTGGCCTAAAAATGGGATTTTTATGACACAAGTGTATATGAATGATCATCACATGTACACAAAGAAGTAATCTAGTCTTGGTGAGTAAAAATACTCACAAGGTAAGGTTATTTGAAGGTTCTACGAGTCTTGAAGGATCGTTTGTCGACGATGTCACCAACTAGGTCTTTGGCGATACCTCCGACGAAGTGAGATGCGATCCAAATCCAAGAGTTGTGGTAGCTTGAGAAGAAGATGAAGGCTTGGTGGTGATTTTGGAATTAGGGTTTGAATGGAGGAGAAATGTTGAAGGTTATTTCTTGGTGAAGTGAAAAAAGAGAAAAGAATTGTAAAGGGAAGTTTATATAGGATTTGATTTTTGTAAAGGAGGTGTAAATAAATAAATTGGGAGGGGTTTTGTGCAAATAGGGGGGATGGGATGTCTCCCTTGGCCAATGGTGGCCGGCCAAAGAAGAGAGAGAAAGAGAGAGGAATTGAAGGGCATTTATGAGGAAGGGTGTGGAATTTTTAGATATTTTGGAGGAGAAGATATTTTGGGAAGTTGGTGGAAGGAAGGAAGGAAAGAAAAAGAAAAAGAAAAAGGAAAAGAATTTGTAAAAGAAAAGATATTTTCTTAATTTTGAAAAATGAAAATATTGAAAACACTGATTCCCGGGTTTAAATCGAGAATGCGGAAAACATTTCGGAAAATACCGAAATCGTCCAAAATTCAAGTGTCTCGGAACGACTCGTAAATTTTACCAAAAATCAATAATAATATATGAAGACGTATAGTGAAATCCGTTTGAAGAAATACTTTATAGTTTTAAAACTAAAAATCCGGAATCAGTTAACTACCGACTCCGTTGGAATTTTCATAAATTCATAAAATTCTAAGAAAAAGAATGTAGATAGAAAATACGATTCTAAGAGATAATGCCTAAAGGACTTTCTAGAAATTCCTAACTGTTTGTAAGATAAAAATTCGGGAATCGATCAGCGACACTGGTCGACACCGGTTTTGAAGAAATTCATTTTAATTCTAGAAAATCCCAGAAATTCACCTAAAATCTAATATATTAGAAAATGATATTTGAAATTGAAATTGGTCAAATACGGGAAGTAAATCGAAAAAATACGATCGGAAATCAGAATACGCAACTTAGTACGTATTACGGAAACGGGGTATTACAGTTTCCTTATTTGAATTATCCCTTGACGTGCTAGTTTCATGTGATTACATACTAGAGCGTCATGGGCACCGGAGAAGACACAGTTGCCCAGGTATTATCCAAATATCACCCATGAGAATGTGTTTATGTGTTACTCATCCCAGAATAACATGGTTGTGTAATTTTACCTTATAACTGAATGAGACACATGGTATATACATGAGGGTTTTCTTGGTTGGATTATACCCTCGACGTACTAGTTTCGTGTGATTAAAAGATGAGCATACATAGTTCTGTCGGCCCAATTCATTTAATTTATACTTTTCATTTTCTTGTAATATTGCCTCAAACATCTAATTCATGTTGCATCATTGATGAGATATCCCATTTGAAGGGTTTTCTTGATTGGATATCCCTTACTCGAAGCCCTAACAAATTTCACACTCCACTGCTAGGATTTTCCCTACTCGAAGGTCCAACTCTACTATAGGGACTTTCCCTACTCAGATTCTCAAGTTCACAGCTCTGTTGATCAGTCATACCCCCACTTGGAAGCACACGTGAATCTAACTCCGTTCTGGTATTTCTCCCACTTGGAGGTTAAAAATTTGCATATACCACTGATGGGACTACCCTCACTCGGGAACAATACTGCAAATTTACCAACCATTATCATGCCAAATTAAATAGTCCAAAATTAAAAAGTCAGCACTCCGAAGAAGGTGTGATCTGTAACACCCGGATTATTAAACCCCTGATTTAATGTTATAATCTTGAGTTAATGGGACTATATAGAATATTAGAAAATTATGATTTGATTATTTTGTGCGATAATGAATTTAAGAAATTTGAAAAATTGTAAGCGATATGAAATACAAACATAAATAACTGTATGCGTATGTGTGCATTAATAGTTATAAGAGTATATTAATAAAATATAAGAAAAATACAATTAAATACATTTGAAATATTATAATATTATATTTGATTGGGAGCTTAATGGAGTGTGGTAGATGTGCATGTGGGGGTGTGATCAATGGCTAGGATTTAGCTTAGATTTGTGTGTGTATAGATGACATGATTATTTTTCATTGAAAAGCTGGTTGTGTTTTGTTTTTCATTGAAAAGCTGGTTGTGTTTTCTGAAAACTTAAACAAACAGAGAAGAAATATAAGTAATTTAAACAGAAAATTACAAGTAAGAATCTTCTACAAAATTGATTCTGTGAAAGTGTATCGATAGGAGTCTGATCAGCACACGATCACTTTGTCCCTTTGATGATACAACTGACAAGGTTCTAATCTACTACTAGAAATTTCTTCTCGCTTGCTTCAAGAAATTCCTTGAAGTTAAAGGATTAGGGTGTTAGAACTCTGTATTAATCCTTGAGGTTAAGGAAAGGATTCTCTTTGTTCTCTTGAAAGGTAAGAATTAGTTTCTTCTTTGCCTCTCGTGTGCGTTGGCTCTACGTATGCCTCTTGTTCTCTTTTCTTCTCCGTCTCTTCTCTTCCTCTTCTTGCCTTAGCCTACTGGGTTAGGATAGCTTGCCTGTTGTGGCGAAGCTTTGATATGGCAAAGCTATTAGCTTCGCTATTGGTGGCTAACCCTCCCTTTATCATTTTAAAATTTGAAATGACAACCTGCCTTTACGATGAGGCTAGGTGTTCACCTATAAATGGCCGCGTGGCTACCACAGAGAGATAACTCTCTCTAAAAAGTTTCATTTTCTAAAAGAAAAATTAGGGTTTCCTTTTTTTTAATCTTTTCTTTGAGATCTCAATGGCACCCGGGTGCACCACGGTGAAAGAGGCGACAACCGCTTCTAAAGTGGCTAATCCACTTTAACCGCAGCCGCTCCGGCCATGGAACGACCGATCGCTGGTAGGGCTTCACCCTTTTTTTAGAGATTTTGATTTCTTTTGCAAGTAAAAAGACCAGGCAATATTTAGAGATTTTGCTTCCCTATGCTGTACTCCGGCGAACTCAGGGAGTTCAGCCCCCTTGTACGAACTTAGGAAGTTCGCCTTCCTTGTACGAATTTAGAGAGTTCATCTTCCTTGAGCGAATCAAAGGGGTTCGCTCTCTTGGCGAGGTTAAGGGATTCACCTCTCTCGGGAAACTAAGGAGTTTATCTCCCTTGGCGATGTTAGAGGACTTGTCTCCCATGGTGAAGTTAGAGAGTTCATCTCCCTTGGGTGAACTTAATGAGTTCGCCACCCTTGGACGAAGCTAGGAAGTTCATCTCCCTTGGGTGAACTTAATGGGTTCGCCACCCTTGGGCGAAACTAGAAAGTTCATCTCCCTTGGGCAACCTTAATGGGTTCGCCACCCTTGGGCATAGCTAGGTGGTTTGTCTCCTTGGTCAAAGCTAGGGAGTTCATCTCCCTTGGCGATGCTAGGGAGCTTGTCATCCTTGGGGAACCTACGAAGTTCATCTCCTTTTGGCGAACTTAGGAAGTTCACCTTCCCTGGGTTTATCTCCGTGAGATTAGAAACTTAAAAGTTTTTTCTAGCAAGGATTTGCCTCTGATCCATTTTTTTTTGATATTTGTGTTCAATTTTAGCTTACTAACACATTTTTCTTGTCTTTGCAGTGCATTAACCAACCAGAACTCTTAATAGCCTTTTTAGCTTAGCATGGGGGATGGACGGGAGTGTTCCCTTCAATTCGAAGGGCATATTTTTCCTTTTTGTGAGGAATACCCACCCGAACTGGATGCACTGAGGGGATAAGAGTATTCTGAGGATTATAATATCTACCACCATGGTTGCTGATGCAAGATTGAGGCGTGAATGGCAACCAGTGAATTAGCAATGTCATCTTGGAGGAGGATGATGGGAGTATGAAAAGGGTGACTCTTTTAAGAGTTACCACCATCAAGTTCGCACCCCTTGTCTTATCTAGCTATCCTAGCGGGCTTTCTTTTGTATGGCTGAAGAAGTCTGCGGTGCCTTCTCCTCCACAAGATGGGATCTCCCTACGACACTTTTTACTGTTGTCTAATTAGTCTATGGGCATGCACTTGGACTGCTCCCCGCGATGGATGCTGCATCCAGCACAGGCTTCGGATGCTGGCGTATGCGTTCTGCAGGGAGGCCATGAAAGTACACCTACAGGGAAGTGAATAGGTGTAATGCTAATCTACTAGTAAATGATACAAAATTTAAAGAATGATGCTAACAGTCAACTCAAAACAAGAATTGAAGCCGGATTCCCAGGAAGGTCTCTAGAACTTCTCCTCCAAATTCCTCTATATCAGGGGTGAAGTGCTTAATTGCCTTCTTGTTGAAATGAGTGAAACCGACAAGCAAGAATGATGAATATGATGCAAGCAATGAATAGAAAATACAAGAGAAGAAATAACACAATTGCAAGCAAAAGCAATAGAGTAAGAGCAAGAGAAAAGACAATCACAAACACAAGAGATTTATTTTAAGGTTCAAGCGTAAAACCCTACGTCCCCGCCTTTACCGCGTGAAGGATTTCACTATTCACTAAGAATTTTTCAGAAAGGAGCCTCCACATAATAGTTTACACAAGATCGAAGTATATAACTCCAACTCTCAATCCTCTCCACAAGAGGTAGCACAAAGCCAATGAGGTTAACAAGCTCTTGGTGACTACAAAGATCACAAACGTATTTTTTTACAACTTTCTATAGTATTGAATGAGGAGTGAAGCTCAATGTGAGAGAGAAAAATTTAGTTGAAATGAATGAATTTAAGAGCTAAAAACTAGCAGAAATTGATTTGGAAATGAGATCAGTTGAAACTTGAAGCTAGATATTTTCTCTTTTGAATAAACTTGATTTTTCAAAAATATTTCTAGATTCCTTAATCCTCTCCCAATGAGCTACATATATAGGCAAGTGATAAATACTGTTAGAAGAGTCTATCAGGTCATTAGGAGGGAGATTAAGTCCAAAAGGGCAAAAACATACCCGTAGGAAAAAAAGTTAAAAATCTCAGATTTTGAAAACTAGTGATTACAGTAGATCTGCCAGAACATCGGTCGACCGGCCAGTCGACTGGTAGCTCAAAATTTTGAACTAGCTGTTAGGCTTCGGTTGACCACCCGGTCGGCCATTCAAAATCGAGACATTGGTATAACAGTTGGTCGACCGCCCGGTCAATCGATAGGTTTGCCGTTGACTAGTCGGTAATCCGATAAACGTGCACAACATGCTCGGGCAGTCACCTAATAATAACCACGAGGTCCAGTTGATTGGCCGGTCGACCGATCAAGCCTAAAACACGTTTTTTTAGAAAGTTTTTGAAATCAAACTCATTTTTAAATATTTGTATTTGGTTTAACAAATATTTTGATAACGCATAGGCTATGAGGTACATGATAGAAACAGGATATACAATTTAAAAATTATGAGACATATATCAAACACCAAATTTGATTGAATACCAAAAATGGGAAAACTAACCATCAAAACTTGTATTTTAAAAACTTGTATTTTTGTGTGTGAGTTCTTGAGCATCAATTCTACATTCTACTTTAACAAACTATTTCTTACATAGGTTCAATATATCTTCAAGCAATCTTCAAGTGGGCTTCTTCAAAACGTCAATCTTGGTTGTCCTAACTTGATTCCCATCCTTGAGTAAACTTGAGACTTCAAAACCTTACTTTGAGGAAGAAACACTTTGAGTCCTTTTGAACCCTGAAAAGTATTGAAACACTTGAACTTGATTAGTACTGAATAACTTCATGTAGTTTGTAATCATTAAAAACAAAAATCGGAGAGTGTACCCTTGAGCTAACAATCTTCCCCTTTTTGATGATGACAAACACATGAGTTATTCAAGTTAAAACAAATATAAGAAGCTTGAAAAGCTCACTCTAAAATTATGCTTATTTATTAAGATCAATGAATCATGACTAAAGATATATTAATTGAAAAATTAAGTCATGTGCATATTTAATAAATTTCAATGATGAATGAAATATGCATAAATATTCCATCCTCCTTTCATGCCTCCTTCCACCAAACATTATACAATGAATAATAGATCAAGACAGTGCATACAAACATAGAATGAGTGAATATATAAGATAAAAAGCTTACTATACCAAAACATGCAAAAGAAATTTAAAAAAGATTCTACATGCTTCATAAAAACATTCAAGCTTCATATAAAATATCCATAGTTAATATACACATAACCTTTTGTAATACCTTTCCCCCTTTTATAATACTTCTCTTCCTTTTTGTCATGTATCAAAAGGAGTAAAATAAGAGACTAAATTTTAAACAAACACGATATTAATGTGAGAAGAAAACTAAATGAAAAAATATGGGAGCAAATTTTGAGAGATATTAAAGAAAAATTTCAAGAATCTATAATGCAAACATTCAACTCACCACAAATGAATAAAAATCTATTATAATCAAATGGTTTAGTAAAAATATCCGCTAATTGAAAATCGATAGAAACATAATCAATTTCAATATTTCCTTTCTCATAATGATTCTCCTTTCTCATAGTGATCTCTAAGAAAGTGACATCGAATCTTTGTTTGGTCTTACTATATGGATTTGCATTCTTGATCATATGAATGGTGCTAGTATTATCACAATATTTTAATATGGTCATTGTAGGCTGTCTAAAAATCACCAAGACAAGCCACCAAAACACAGAGATCCAAGATCCAGGCGCAAGGCTAAATGTGACAATCAAGACGCGAGAGATACCCCGCGTCTCAGCATCAAGGCGCGTTGGCTCAACGCCCGCGTCTCAGCATCAAGGCGCGTTGGCTCAACGCCCGCGTCTCAGCAACAAGGTGCCCCCACCTTGGTTGTAACCACCCCGATTATGGCGCCATCACCGCCCATGTAGCGGGGAAGTTGGCCCTCATCGTGGAGCACTTTTAGGGGGCACGATCACCCCCTAAAAACCCTATAAATAGTCCCGTCACTATTGACGAGGACGACGATTATCGGGCAAAAGAGAGATTCCGAGAAAAAAAGGAGAGATCATCGACAGAGAGAGAGAAAACCCTTCAGCGAGCTTACTGAGTACTAGCCGCTCTTCGCCTACCTCCTCTTCTAGAGTTTTGGTAGACGGAGCTGAGTTACTCCCTCTACCGACCGAAGAGAAGATCCCCGATGGTCCAAACAGTCATCCGGTCAACGGAGAACAAGATTCACTCTCCACCGCCACCGAAGAACCCAGCACTAAACAAAGGGGGAATTCAAGATTCAATATTCCCCCTCCCTTGTAACCGGAAGATTAAGCCGGCTGTAATTTTTTCATCTGATTCAAGGAACGTTACACCAGCCACCCTTTTCCGTGTCAAACAAGAGATGGCGACTCCGCTGGGGATACTTTCGTCACTGACGAACAGATCGTGGCGCAGGATGATGTTCTCCGTAAGGGGAAGATGGTCGAAACACTCGTTGTCGAGTTCGACCAGGCGAAGTATGAAGAGTTCCTCTCTTCTGGCTCCAAGAGCCCAAAGACCCGCGTCTGCCGCAGGGTCTCAACTGAAAAGCTACCCGAAGCCCAATCTGAGGCTCTGCCGGGTGCCGATGCCCACTGTGCCAAGACAAGTTCACGCGCCAACGCCTCCCAGAAGGCCCGCGTGACCTCAGGCACTGCTGTTGCGATCAACCGCGTCGCACAGAACACACGCGCCAACGCCTCCCAGAAGGCCCGCGTGGTCCCAGGCACCACTGCTGCTGCGATCAACTGCGTCGTGCAGAATACCCGCGTCAACGTCTCTCAGGAGACCCGCGTGGTGAACACTCTTGGTTCTATAAACCAGGATGTTGTTGGTTTCTCTCCACCTCCTCGACGCAACCGGAATGCTGAGCGTCGACAGAGGAGACGCGCGCGTCAACTCCAAGTCGGAACCGTTGGTTGTCTGACCGGGGGGTGGACGCGGCGTACAATCTGATGCCTTGCCCGCACCTCGTCCAGTGCGTGAGATCCGCGTTTGGCGACCCAAACGCGATACTCCTCAAGTTGAGCCCTCCGAGGACCAACTCATCAAACGCCAGGGTGAAACCTCTGCGTCTTTTCAAACGCAGGAAGTACGCACTCATAGGCGTGGGGCCAGCAGCCCACTCTCTCTCAAGCAACTCTGCCTAAACGCATCAGGCAGCAACGCGAGACTCGCGCGCGGCGTCATACAGCCGCGTCATGAGAGCCGCGTCCCTGAAGTCTGCGTCCAGGCTGAACAGCACATGACTGTCTCCCGTCTTCGACGTTGCGAGACCAGTCTCTTTAATCCCCCTCCCACGGATTTGAGGGATTATTTGACAAGGAAAAGAAGTGCCAATCAAGCCACTTCGTCATGCTGCTGTCAACAACTCATCCATATGCTCTCTGGATGCCATTATGGATCAGGCGTGCACCAGCAGTCCTTAATCAGACAGCTGACCCTGATTCCCCCGTCAGCCAAAAGAAGACGCTCCCACAGGAGGAGAACCTTCTCAGATGTTGAATACCCGGAGCTTACTGCAAACATGACTAGCAGAAGCAAGGGAAAACAACCAATGGTCAACTCAGAGGAATCTGACTCTGAGCCGGAGGGGGTGTATCAACACACTCGCACCCGGACAGGGGCCATTCCCCAATTGACTATAATGCCTTAGCCCGCGGCATTAGAATGGGTGATTCTCACTCCGCTATAGTGGAGTCGCAGGCTTCAAACTCTTCCGTCGAGAAGGAGGCTTCCGCCTACATGGCAGACACTCCTGAGGAGACGGCCAGGCGTTTAGAACAGACGCAGAAGCACCAGATGGATATAATCGCCTCTCAACAGAGATCCATTGACTCCCTCAAGCATATGCTTGAGAAATTGCTTGAAGAAAGAGCGAGATCTCCTCCTAGACGGCCGAAGGGGAAAGGGAGAAAGGGAGGAAGCCCACCCTCCGAACCTTCCGACGAGACACGACGATCTACCTCGGATGTGTCCAAGCCCTCGTCGCAGGCAAGAAGCGACCAAGACCAGGAGAAGACTCATGCTAAGAGGATGAGTCAATTGGAACGACGCCTCGAGCCCTTGCCAATCGCAAGGACCTCCAAGAAGCTGGAGTGGTCCGGCCCTATCCGGCTGAGTGGGACTTAGTTCCATACCCTCCTAAGTTCAAGGCTCCAACCCTCCAAGCATTCGACGGGAAGGGGTCACCCAACCAGCACATCTACTACTTCAAATCCCAGACTGGGAATGTAGTAGATAATGACGCCATCCTGGCGTGACTGTTCATCGGCACCCTGAAAGGGTTGGCTTTTGAGTGATTTATGAAGCTCCCGGAGGGTTCTATCAAGAACTGGGGGGATCTAGAGAAGCTGTTCTTGACACGCTTCTTCGAAGATGACTCCGAAGTCACAATGCCCACCCTTTTAGTTACCAAACAGCGGAGAGGGGAGTCCGTCAAATCTTTCGTGGAAAGATTTCGGAACACGGCACTCCGGTGCCCAAGCGGTATGACCCAGGCCACCCTGGTGGAAACATGCCGCCACAATCTCCAAACCTCACTCCTTGCTCAAATAGGAGTTGCTGAAAGCCGCACCTGGAAGCAGTTAGTCCAACAAGGTGAACAGGCTGAGGAGATTGTTGCCCGTGTCAAGGCAGAGGAAGGCAAGCTGCGGCCGGAAAGGTCGACAAGGCGTGCACCGGCACCAGACACCTCCCTCCAGACGAAGCGGAAGGATAATTTGGCGACGGAGACCAAATCTCCCACCAAACCTCAAACAGGCAGGGCAAGTGGCTCTTCAAGCCAGCCACGCCCCAACAAGCAGTATTCCTTCAAGGAGGAACACGTCGATTCGCTCTTCAAGCTACTCAACAAGAGCAATCGACTGAAGCTCCCTGAAATTAGACGCCCGGAGGAAGTCGGCAAGACCGACAATCCCAACTACTGCATGTACCACAGGATGTTGGGACATCCTACCAAAAGCTGCTACGTCTTCAAAGACATCCTTCAGGCTTTGATTGACGCGGAGGTGCTCAAGCTCCGACCAGAGCAGAAGAAGGTCACGGCCAATGTAACGTCGGTTCTCCAGTTCGGGAGACAACCTCCAACGCCTGCGGGGGTAACTCCTATTCCAAGGGGAGAATTAAGAGTGGTCAACACAGACCCTCACCAGCAGCAGGAGAAGGGCTTGGTAGCCGTCCCTACACCTCAGGGGGAAACCATGTGGGTCCACCCTGACCTCGTCGATGAACAACAATGGACTACTGTAACCAACAGGAAGTCCAAAGGCAAGGCAAAAGCTTCGTCCTGCCATGTGGTATGTGCTTCCTCCCGAGAAGCAGAGGATGATGTTCCCTCGCTGACTGATTCAGAAGAGGAAACAATAGTCCTGGCAGCAGAGCCCAGCCAACCGATGGCGGGGACCCGTTCAGGACAGGCATACTTGAAGCAGTACGGCGAGACGGCAGCGGCTTCTCCGCAACCAGCCATAGAACCAGCCAAGCCCTCAGCAAACCACCTGTGGAGAAACAGAAAGAACCGGTTTTTCTCGGGTTCTTTCAAAAGGTGCAGCGGAAGGATCCTCGACACCTTACCACTTCGATGTCTTGGCTCAACTAGCCAACATCCCGGCACGCATTACCTTGTATGAACTCCTGAGGCTATCAAAGTCAACCAGAGAGGCTCTGCAAGAAGCTCTGGCGAATGCTGAGGCCTTCGTGACCCAGGTGCCGAAGGAGGAAGATGTAGAGGATTGCCTCCACACTTCCCAGAATGCCCCCTGCATCACCTTCACGGCAGATGATATGCAGGTGAAAGGAAAACATGATCGACCCCTGTACTTCACAGGTTACATCGGATCATCTGAGGTGAACCGCATTCAGGTAGATCCAGGGTCCGCATTGAGCATTATGCCCCGCCGAGTCATGCAACACCTCGGCATCCCTACCCACCGTCTGAGCCCTACACAGACGACCATCTACGGGTTCAATGCCAACGGCACCCGTCTGATGGGGAAGATCAAGCTCAAGTGCCAGATTGGGAGCCTCAAGTCGGAGGTGACGTGTTACGTCATCGATGCCGACACTTCCTACAATCTGCTGCTAGGACGACCATGGATCCACCACAACTCCATCGTTCCCTCCACTCTTCACCAAGTCATGAAATACATTGACGTGAGTGGGAAGGTGCAAACGTTGGTTGCCGAAAGGTATCCGTTCAAGGGAGTCGAGAATTATTTCACGGATTCCCTTTTATATCAGGATCCGGTGGATGAAACCCCGCAACTGGAGGCGCCAGACTCTGGTAATGAGGCTGACACTGAGCCCGAGCAAGAAAAGTGCCTGTGGGAGTTAAAACCACTTGTAAAGAGCACTAATAAGCTCGATGTTGATAATACCACCGACGATGCAGGCGGTTGGTATATTAATGAAAGTCTAGACTTTGAATATTTTTCTGCGTGTGCATCCGATTCAACCGTCGGATACTACTACCGACGTAGACGATGACATCTGGTCGGCAATGGATGCTTTGACATCATTGCATGTACCAGTAAAATCATCTTTCGGGACATACCAGGATAATGGCGATGCGCAGGAATCTATATTCTTGGTTCCGGCAAGACGAAAAGGCCAAAGACCAATACTTTTTGGGCGAATCTCGTCTGAACCAATGCCCCGCGAAGAATCGGAAAGCGAGAGGAATCCCCTCAGCTCGACCATTATGAATCGAAAGCACTCAGAATGATGAAGCAAATGGGGTACGATATAACCAACAAGCCCGGGTTGAACTTCGGCAAAGGAAGGAGGACGCTACTTCGATCCTTTGTGCCAAAAGGGAAGGCCCCCGATTATTATCATCGGACGCGCAGGGGGTTGGGCTATGTATCAACTCCGGTCCCATCAGCCTCTGATTCTCAAGAATCGTCGAGCAACGATTGCTCTTCAGACACGTCATCATGGGAGTCAGATGTCAGTGTCGGCAACATCTTCAAAGGGCTTTCAGTAAACATGGTTTCAACAGGCCATCTGGAAGATGAAGTTGAAGAAATGATCCAACCTGATACAGATCCTTGGATCAAACATTTGAATGCTCTTTGGGATATCCGCTTTGAACAGCGTGAGCCACCCACAGATGACAAGGTGTTCAGATCAACCTAGGAGATGAGACCAACCCCAAGCCCATCTTCATAAGTGACGGCCTGTCGCCTCCAGAGAAGAAGGATCTAATATCTCTTGTACAAGAGTATATAGATGTCTTCGCCTGGAATTATGAGGACATGCCTGGACTTGATCCTCAAGTGGCTATGCATCGCCTCAACATCAATCCGGACATGAAGCCTGTTAAACAACAGCAGCGACGGTTCCGTCCAGAGATAATGGAGGCAATTCAATCAGAAGTCAGAAAGCTCATCGATTCTGGCTTCATCCGAGAAGAACAACATCCCGACTGGGTAGCCAACATCGTCCCCGTCGCCAAGAAGAATGGGAAGATCCGGATCTGCATCGACTTCCGTGATCTAAACGAGGCCTGCCCCAAAGACGAATTCCCATTGCCAATCACAGATGTCATGATTGACAATACTTGTGGATTCGAGCGAATGTCCTTTATGGACGGGTTCTCAGGATACAATCAAATCAAGATGTATCCCGATGACGAAAAGCATACCTCCTTCAGGACTCCTCTAGGGGTATATTGTTACACCGTCATGCCCTTCGGACTGAAAAATGCAGGGGCAACATACCAAAGGGCCATGAACGTCATTTTCCATCAGGAAATGCGGAAAACGGTGGAATGCTATGTCGATGACATCGCGGTGAAGAGTCGCACTAAAGGTGATCACATAGCAGACCTGAAGGTGGTCTTCGACATCATGCGGGCTCATCAATTGAAGATGAACCCCACCAAATCCTTCCTGGGGGTAGCCAGTGGCAAATTCCTAGGATTTGTTGTGACTTCCACAGGAATCTATTTGGATCCAGAGAAAGTCCGCGCTATCCAAGAGATGCAACCCCCCAGAAGCCTCAAGGAGCTCAGGGGATTACAAGGACGATTGGCGTACATCCGCAGGTTCATATCAAACCTTTCCGGGAGATGCCAACCCTTCGCCAAGCTGATGAAAAAGGGTGTTTCATTCATTTGGGACGACGCTTGTCAAAAAGCATTTGAGGAGATCAAACACTACCTCACCCAACCACCAGTCCTTGCAGCTCCGGTGTCCGGAAAGCCTTTCCTGGTGTACGTCCGAGCAATGGATCATTCCTGGGAGCTCTACTAGCTCAGAATGATGAACAAGGACGAGAACAGGCAATCTACTATCTGAGTAGAACAATGATCGGAGCCGAACATCGGTACAACCCGATCGAGAAGGAATGTTTGGCACTAGTGTTCGCCATTCAGAAAATGCGACACTATCTGGTAGGCCAGACTATAAATGTCATATCAAAAGTCAACCCTCTGAGGTTACTTATGACAAAGCCTTCTTCACTAAATGGCCGGCTGGCAAAATGGGCCATATTGCTATCACAATATGAGATGCATTTTCTGCCACAAAAGGCTATTAAGGGGTAAGCGGTGGCGGACTTCTTAGCTGAACACCCAGATCCGAGGGCAGCCAAACTCTATGAGGATCTCCCAGACGAGGCCGCCGAAGTCTGCCTGACTCAGACGTTGTTCGAAAGTCAAGTATGGCAACTTTTCTTCGACGGTGCATCAAGGACAAGCCAAAGGGACACGTAGTGGCGGGGGTAGGAGTAGTACTTGTCTCCCCACAAAATTATGTGATCCCCCGAGCTGTCTCGCTAACGGAGCCTTGTTCCAACAATGTGGCGGAATACAACGCTCTTTTGATTGGGATGCAATTCGCCGATGAGATTGGCGTTAAAAATCTCGAGGCTTACGGTGACTCTAAACTCATCGTCAGCCAAGTTCGCGGAGAGTACGAGGCCAGACATGAAGATCTAGTACCCTACTACAACGCGACAATTCACATGGCCGAAAGGTTTTCAAACTTCTACATCGACCATGTACCGCGCAGGCAAAATGCACATGCGGATGCACTCGCATCCCTCGCTGCTTCCTTAGCTCTTCCAGCTGGAGCAATGGAGAAAGTATTCGTCTATAGCCACGACCTATACTGTCCAAAAATTCCCCTCGGAGACTACCCAGGTCAACGGGAGATCGTCGCGGTAAAGAAACACTTGAAGTGTCGACCGCTTCAGGGCTTAAAGACTGGCGATTCCCCTACATTGATTTTGTCTTATACGGCATTCTGCCCGAAGACACCAAGGAGGCGGCCGCCATTCGGAGGAAAGCCCCCAAATTCTACTATAATGCGATTTCGCGAACATTGTATCGTCGATCGCATGACGGGATCCTGCTCCGATGCCTCTCATCAAAAGAAGCCCAAGGAGTATTGAAAGAAGCCCACGATGGTACTTGTGGAGCTCATCAACCTGGCCCGAAATTGGCACATCGACTCCAAAGGATGGGTTACTATTGGCCCAAGATGATTGCCGATGCTGTCGCTTATGCTAAGAGATGTTACGCCTGCCAAATACACGGCGATTTCATCCATCAAGCACCAGGGTACCTCCACTCAACGACCTCTACTTGGCCGTTGAAATGTGGGGGATGGACGTGGTTGGCCCTATCAGCCCACCATCATCGAAAGGACATCGGTTCATTCTAGCGATAACCGATTACTTCTCTAAGTGGGCCGAAGCTATCCCTTTGAAAGAGGTGAAATCTTCTAACGTGATCAAGTTCGTGAAACATCACGTTATTTACCGCTTCGGTGTGCCTCGGCGTATCATCCATGACAATGGACCCAGTTCATCAGCCAGGCTTTCCAGAGATTCTGCGCGAAGTTCAGAATCCAGAGTGTGTCCTCAACGGCATACTATCCTGCTGCTAACGGTCTTGCAGAAGCCTTCAACAAGACTATTGGCAAGCTTCTCAAAAAGTTCGTCTCGAAAAGTCAACGAGACTGGGACGACAAGCTGGGTGAATGCTTATGGGCCTACCGCACAACGGTGCGAACCCCAACTAAAGCCACGCCATTTTCCTTGGTATACGGATGCGAAGCCGTCCTTCCATTGGAAATACAAATTCCCTCTCTACGCGTCGCCTTGACAGCGGAAATGACAACTGAGGAGAAGCATCAGCAGCGACTCCAGGAGTTGGAAGCCTTAGACGACAAGCGTTTGCAGGCCCAACAACAAATCGAGCTTTACCAAGCTCGTATCACCAGAGCCTTCAACAAGAAAGTCAAAGCGCGAACTTTCAAGAAAGGCGACCTTGTCTTAGCTGTCCGAAGACCCATGGTCATGACGCACAAGACAAAAGGAAAATTTCAGCCCAAATGGGAAGGACCATTTGTAGTAGAGTCAGTCTACTCAATGGATCATATCGCCTCATAACTTCAAATGGCGATACACTCATGATGCCGATCAATGGCAAATTCTTGAAGAAGTACTATCCTTAATAGTACTCTTCTTCCGATCAAGTTAAAAGTACACCTCTGATCAAACATCCGACGCCCTCGACGGCTAAGGATAGAGGAAAATGTTGGCCTTTAAGCCAACATAAGTCCTCGACAACTCACCATGCTGAGGGGAATAGCATGGCTAGCCCAACTCAAACGGTAGTTGGTAAAGGCATGTCAAACCCGTTGACAGCTGAGGATTTGCTAAAAATCCTAAGGGACACGTTCCCATTTGATCCGACGCCCTCGACGGCTAAGGATAGAGGAAAATGTTGGCCTTTAAGCCCAACATAAGTCCTCGACAACTCATCATGCTGAGGGGAATAGCATGGCTAGCCCAACTCAAACGGTAGTTGGTAAAGGCATGTCAAATCCGTTGATAGCTGAGGGTTTGCTAAAAATCCTAAGTGGACTCGAGTCCACTCTTTCCTCCAAAATCCCTTACCAATTCTCGTCCATAGAATGGTAGGACCACAAAATGCAATCATTACTACGTTAACACTATACCTCTGGTAATGAATACTCTTTGTCAGGTATAAACTTTGCTTGTTAACTCTGCATAGAGTAACAAACTCTCAAATTTGCCAAGTTAACACTATACCTCTGGCATTTCAAATTCCACTTGTCAATTCTCATCAATAGAATGACAGGTCCTCAAATTGCTCTTATCACGAGCCAATTCTTGTCAAGTTAATATTACACCTCTGACAAACTACTGTTTAAGTTAACATTACACCTCTAAGCAGTACACGAGTGCCTGTCAAGTTAATATCACACCTCTGATAGTCACCTTTCTTCAGACTTCCGTATCGAAGCTGAAATGGACGATGCCAAGTTAACACTACACTTCTAGCATCCGAGTCATCGCTAAGTTCAACAATACACCTATGGCCATGACCGTTCCTCGACTTCCTCGTCTAAGTCGAGATGACCAATGCTAAGTTCAACATCACACCTCTAGCATTACCTCACTGTTAAGTTAAACATTACACCTATGACAGTGACATTCTGAGTTAAGTTAATATCACACCTCTGACTCACATCCTTGTCGAGTTAACACCACACTTCTGACAAGACTATCTCCAACCCGTTAAGTTAATATCACACCTCTAACGGTAAAAGCTTTACTAGATTCCTCGCGGGTCTAGTTTCACTTGTTATTCTCTTCAACAGAATAACAGGTCCACCTAAAGACATTGTTAGGTTAACATTACACCGCTGACAATGTTTTATCAAATTCCCCAGCTGACCTTGAATCAAGTCAATCTTAGACACTTGACAAAAGTTCACCTTCTCTGGGAGTACGCATTCCCCCTGTCACTTTCTTTTATAAAGTGGCGGGTCCACCAAAATCATTCTTTGCTTCTAAAACAAAACATTCAAGACAACAGAAAGAGGCAAAAAGAAAAGTGTCACTTTTATTCATATCCAAACACATGAAAGTGATACAAACGCTCTCTTATACAATAAGATTGAGTGTTACAATTAAGGAGTACAAAGAAGTCCCTCTCTCTCTCTGAGGCCGTACTCACTCCTTGAAGCCGCCTCTGATCCTAAGTGCATGATGTCTGAAGAAGTGCCAAATTGTGGTGACTGTTGGAACCGATTGCACTTTGATGCACGACGCCAACTTCGAAAGCGCCCTAGCTGACTAAGCCAGGAGCAATGGTGTTCTTGAGTCCGGTGGCAACAGAAGAGCCTGCAAACCCTTCGTTCAAGAGTTGATCTTTCCCCGCAGGCCATCCAAAGGACATGGACTGTCCTTGATGTTACTTCTGGGATGGGAGAGGAAGAGGATCCTCTCCGCCACCGCAACCGCCGGAACCTCCTCGCCGTCATACTTGACCTGACCATCTCTTGCCATCAGGCAAGAGTGGTGCAGGGGATCTGAAGAGACCTTGGCGAGATTTGGGTCCTCGTCAGAGATATAATTTACTCTCTTACAAACGACGAGGACCATAATTTACTCTCTTACAAACGAACATTGAGCAAGCTCGCCGGTTGAAGCACTCTTCCAGGAGACCAGCGAACCTGCAAAGAACAAATAAGAGAATCAAAAATCTGGAACTTAGTATACTTTAACAAAGAAACTAAGTAACAGACGCGGCAGTCATTGAAGACTTCAGACGCGGAAATGATCTGCACAGTCAAACCACCGCGTCAGCAGAAACAGACGCGAGTCAAACTGTGCCACGCCCAGGATTCAAACGCGGTCTCAGTTTGCACCCGCGTCTAATGTACTAGACGCGAAAACTTCAAATGCCGAAAATTGCCATCTCTCTGTTGGGTGAACAGGAGTTGCAAGATTCAGGTCTGAAACGCGCCAAAGAATAGCCATGAGCAAAGCCAGCGTCAAGAGCCCGCGTTCAGAAAAGTTCAAGTCACCAGCACAAATTCCAGAATAGGAATGCACCAGAATTTCATTCAGATGCCTATGCCAAAATACAGGCTATGGACATCATCGGGGTGACATACCACAGAAACCTCTGTCCAGAGTTTGACCTCTCTGCATCCAACGCGGGTGGCGCAAGATGACATGAGAGAGGATTCCTTCTGAAGAGACCAAACAGAGGCATGAGAGCTCTGGGTCATCTTCATCCACGGGGTCACCTTCACCCATGAAGACGGTTCTCTGAAAGATAATTCAAGGCGACTTCTCTCGGAGCAAACAATGAAAACAGTCTAAGTTGGATTGTTGAAGAGGGAGAGGGTGCACTCTATTTATAGGCAGTCCCTAATAACTGTCATTAATGGGGCATCAATCAGAACCGTCGCGCACAACTGTCAAAGCCTAATCAAAAACGGACGCGTGGAACGTGTGCTTTGGAAACCGTCGAAGTGCGCCGGTTTTTCAACCGCTAGCGTCGTTCTGCATGCAAGAGCATTAACGCCTGAACCAATAAGAGGCCGACGCGTGGATAACTATCTGGGAAGCAACGGATGACCCGGAACCCCAATCGA